>JAASGT010000598.1:0-20548 GCA_023334315.1 Globisporangium alternatum
CGTAGAACTCGGCGTCCATCTCCTCGAAGCCCTGCTCGTTGTCGAACATGCAGAACCACGTGAGCGGGATGGACACGAGCGTGATGGCCGCGAAAGTGTAGAACGCGCCGTCGTAACCAAAGCTCTCGTTCTCGACCCAGATGGAGAAACCGAACGAGCCAATGGCAGCACCGGCCTTGCCGCACGCCGCCGAGAAACCGTGGCACGTCGAGCGAATGGGCGTCGGGAACATCTCGGTCGGCATGACGAAGGTCGACATGTTGGGGCCGAAGTTGGAGAAGAAGAGAGCGAGGCCGTACAGGATGATGAAGAGGACGGCCTTCGTCTTGATGTCATCCCAGAAGATCGCAAGGACCAAAAACAGCACGGTCATAAACATGAAACCCTGGAGCTGAATGACCTTGCGACCGAGGCGGTTGATGAAGTACACGGCGACGTAGTAGCCTGGAAGAGCCATGAGCGCCACGAAGGCGTTCTGCGTGGTCACTTGCTGGAGCGAGGCATCGTGGACGCCAACGACCGACAGGATACTGGCCGAGAACAGGTTCTGCGCGTAGAAGACGATGTCGAAGAGGAACCACGTGCCGGCCGTGCCGAGCAGACTCAGACCATAGTTCTTGAGAATAAAGGTGAACTGGGCGCGCTTCACAGACGTGTTGTTGGCAACCGCAACAGCGCGGCGCTCCTCCGTTGCCTTGTAAGCTTCAGTCTCCTCGGCCGTGAAGCGCCAGTAGCACACGACGCACGCTGGGAGAACGCCAATACCAAAGAGCAGACGCCAGACGATCTCAAGGCGCTCCTTGTCGTTCGTGTCCTTTGGACCGTCAGCGAGCGCCTGGATCAGCAGGTTGCCGAGAAGTGATGCAGTGAGCGAACCGACACCCTGCAGCGAGAACGTCAGCGCCACACGCTTGTTGCGGTCGGTCACGGACGTCGAGTCTTCAGCAGTCGCTGACGCAGCGAGCGGGTACTCGCCACCGATACCCACACCGAGGATGCCGCGAGCAATCACGAGGAACCAGAGCGTGTTGGTGGCGTCGCCAGCGTAGGCGACGGTACAGAGGATGCCACCGAAGATGAGCAGGCAGCACGTGGCGATCATGTTGACCTTGCGACCGAAGACATCGCCGAGGTAGCCGAAGAGCAGCTGGCCGATGACAGCGCCGATGAGCGCAGCGGCAGACACCGCCGACTTCATGTGCGACGTGTACACGTGCTTGCCGTACTGCTCCATAAGCACGACGTTGACGATGTTCATGACGAAGAGGTCGTAGGCATCGTTGAAGAAACCGAGGCCGCGGATGAGAAACTTGTTCATCTTGGTGTACTTCGCTTGAGCTGGTGGAGGTGGCGGACACGAGGCAAATGGAGGAATGAGCTCTTGGAAGGAGTGGCATTTGTCGCGGCCGCCCAATCAACCAGCGAGACGCTTGGTGGTGGCCCGTGTCACTGAGACGTGTTGACGAGCTCAAGAATGCAACAGCTGCGACAACCCTACCCACTTAAGATTCATTGTGTATTTCTATTGAATCTATGAGGCCAACGCTCGTGACAGCAGCAGGGTTCTTTTTCCAATTCCAAGTTTTGATTGGCTACAATCGGGTTCTTTTCCAAAGTTCGATCCTGATTGGTTACAATCATGGGAAAGAACCCCAATCAAAGCGCGACAAGCAAAGGCCCTCAAGATTCATTGTCGATACGTTTTGAATCTTTTGACTTTGTAGATTTGTCTGACGTACGAAACGAATCTTCAGACAACCTACCCGCACCAGTGTCGTACGGTCGAAATCAGCTCGAAGTGCTGCTGATGACGGCGGCACAACGCACACTCGGCCCAGGAGCTCCCACCATTCTTTTTCTTAAGAGCGCAAGCATGAGCAGCGACGGATTGCTTTCTCACAATTGCGCCAGCGACGTTCAAGACGTAAGGCAGGCTATTAGATTCGAGGTGTTACTTGTTTGGCTTGGGCTGAACCTCTTCACCGAGTTGCTGGATTGCATCTGATGTGCGATCTGGGCGTGTCGCTTCAAGCTTGGATTCGGATCTTTGTGGATTTATCGCTGTGGGCCCTTCATATCCTTGAACACGGCCACACGGAAATGCTCGTTGCGACTGGCTCAGGCGGCTCCGACAGGTTGCATCTCATATAGATGCTGGACGTCTCACATGGAGACAGACATCTTCAGCAACGTTCTAAGAGGAGAGTTTTAATACGATGGCTGGATCCTTTGCGTCTGGCTCAAATGAAAACTTGCTGCGTGGCATCTCATATGATGTGAAATCTTCCAGTCGCTTTGCGGTGGACGATCTCGTTTCATCACTGGATTTGCAGGAGACGTTATGGATCCTGGACTTCCTTGAACACGGGCAACGTTCAGCGCCCGTGTTCAAGTTGGTTGGAATGGACTGATGGACAAGATAGCGAGATTAAGGTGATGAACGCAGTCTCTTGTTTTCCACATAAACGGCTTCCAGAAGCGAATTTTGCAGAGCACATGTATTCATGGCGGGTGACTTTACAGATGCCACATCTAGGCCAAGAAGATGACGGTGAATATGACGGCGACAAAAGTCGGGTTGAACTGAGATAACTTTTGGGGATTTGTAGAGCACATTGAGACTATTCTGGTGAAACTTCAAAGCGTAACACATCAAATCAAGAAATAGCGTCTCTAAGATTATGGCGTGCACTGTACTTCTAGCAAGTACCGGTATAGTTACGGTTTACCGTACCTTTTCAAACCTGTCAAACGTAAACCTTGCTTTTATGAATAATCTGCAACAAGGGCAATAAAATGGCGTTTATGAGAGCAAGCACTTGTGAATATCAATCTGTAAGAATTATTATCTATATTGGGTAAATATACATGTATATGTATCAGTTAAAGCACAAAGATATTGCCATATATACAGATATTATACTCAGATCTGATCACTTTACCAAGGTCTGCTGAGTGCGCGCGCAAAACGCCTCTCACGAAAAAGGAAACGCAGGCACGGACGACGACGACGAGGGAGAGGGAAGAGAACGACGCCCCTGAGTGCGCACGCAGCCAAACGGACGATGGACGATGGCGACGCGTCGACGCGCTTATCGCATCTCCTGGAGGCGGCGGCTGCCTCTTCTGATGCGGCCAGCCAGCGCGAGCGCGCGGCCTTATCGACTGGCCTTGCAAATGGTGGTGACGACAGTGCAGACAGCAGCGATGGTGGCAGCGCGCACTCGCGTGAGCTGAATCGGCCGCCCGTGCTGCTCATGCCCAAGAGGTCCTACAGCAGCAGTGAAGAGGAGGAGGAAGAAGAAGTCTACGAGGATGAAGATGGAGGCAGCTACGAGAGCCATCACAGCGTTGACGAGGCGGAGTACGACGACTGCCAACAGAGCGATGCCAGACGCGGTTCGGACGTGCCCATGGAGATTTTCGCTAGCGCGGATGAAGATGGAGTCGATGACGGCGAGGTTGGAGAGCGGGATGCACAGTACACTGAGGGAGACGGCGCGATTGCACGGGAAAGAGGCGCCAACGCTTTCGATACTTTGGCTGGCGTCATGGATTGCAACAGCGTTGCATCATCGAGTGCAGCTCCGGCGCCGAGAGCGGAATACACAGGCTTAGCTGTTGCTGATCTTATCTATGTCCCAGTCGAGAGCCAGTCGCAGGCAGCTACTCACCCGTACACGAGTGCACCGACTGAGTTCGCCTTCGCTGACCAAGCGACAACTGCTTCGAAGGGCTCGCCAAGCGGCAAGTCTGACACACCGCGCAACAAGACGAGCACGTCTCCGCCATCGAGCTCCAAGCAGAAAACGAAGCGAAAAGCGAAGGCGTCTGGTGCACTGCCCTCCATTCCTGTCGACGAAATGGAGCATTCGATTGCTTCCTTGAAGAAAGTTGCGGAAGATGTGAGTGTTGTCTGTATGCGTGTATGGTGTATTTGTCCAGTGGTGGTGTTCTCACGCTGTCGTTGATGTATCTGTTGTGTATGTTGTAGCACGGTCTGGATACAGCCAAGCTGGAAGGCTGGAGTGTGCGTCCGGATGGGAAGATTACGGATGCAGACAAGAAGAAGTATCAAGACCTGAGAGAAGCCTTGCGTGCGTACTTCTACTCGGTTCGCGGAAGTATCCCCCGCGCGGACATCTACTACTTGGCGATTCTTCGACGGAAGCTGGCAGAGAGCGAGCTCCCGCTGCAAGACGGTCCAATCGCTGTGCTGTCGATGGGCGAAGTGTTCCCAGAACCGCTCTTTTACAGCACGAAGAAACTGTTTCCGGTGAGCTAGCGCTCGGATTTCTATCGTCGCCTTATGTTGAATGCCCATATTAACTTGTGTGTTACGTACACAGATTGGCTACGAGACGGCTGTGAATGTTCAAGTCCCCAAGCAGTCAACAAGGATCTTTCGCCTGCACTGCAGTAAGTCGCTCTATGTATTCTACAGTCTCGAGTTGCTTACTTGTACCAACGATCTAATTTTTGTCACTGTTTCGCTGTTGCAGAAATCGTTCATGGAGACAAGAAAAAATCCCCGATTTTCGTCGTTGAGATTCAAAACAATCCAGGTACGATGATGTCTGTCGCTCTCTAAAAGATGTGCAGATCACTGACATTGTTCGGTTTTCTCTTTATGCGTGGCAACAGAGATTGTGTTTCGATCCTATGTCCCCACGAAAGCTTGGAAGAAAGCGCTGGCGCACTTTGAAAGTTTGTCGCCCGAGCAGTTTGAAGCTGCTGTTGTGGATGCCGTTGTCGTCCCTGCTGCTGAAGCAGAGCAACTGGATTTCCTGACTGCAGAGAGCGGAGAGGACGGCTTTGGACTGCTTCGCCGGAGCATCACTCGTGTGCTGGAAGGGCTTCCGCTGGTGCTGAAATGCAGCGACTACCAGTTTTGGGAAGAGCGGCATGTCGTGAATGCGGAGGTACACGCGAAGCTGCGCGCAAAGTTGTCGAAGCAAGTCAGGGAATATCTCTCGTCGAAGACTAACTACTCTAAGGAAGTCATCGAGCGAATGCTGTCTCAAGACTCGCTTCTGCTCGAGTACTCTCGAAGTCCCGAAGAGCACTTTCGACTTCAAATGAACGAAGAGAAAGAGAGGCGGGAAGCTGAAAAGAAAAGCGTCCGAGAGGCTGCCCGAAAGCTATTAGAGATCGAGATGAAGGCGCAAGAAGACGAGAAGGAAGCTCAGCGACGAGAAAAGGAGGAACGCAGAAACGCCCTTGCAGAGGCGAAGATGGAGGCCGCGAGACAGAAAGAAGCTCGGAAAGAAGCGCTGCGACTCGCAAAAGATGAAGAGCGACGAATGCGTGAAGAAGAGAAGGAGATGAAGCGCGCGATGAAAGAAGAGGAGAAGCGCAAGAAAGCCGAAGAGAAGGAGAACTCCATGAAGCGCCGAATCGAAGAGCTCCGGGAACGGCGAAAGATGAGAGAAGAGCAAAAGTCGATACTCGAGAACGGCGTTGTGACTACTTCAACTCAAGCTCGGTCAAGCGCTGATGCTGTTCACATCACCGGCAATTTTCACCGTGACCTGCAATCACCAGACAACGCTCAGCGGAAGAAGAGTCCGACCGGATCGTCTTCAAGCTCGAGATCTCACGCTTCGTCAGTTCGCAAGCAGCAGCTCGCGTTGTTGAAGTTTGTGGATGAAGAGAAAGATCGTCGGCGAAAGATGCGCTTGCTGGAGAAGAAGTTTAGCGTTGAGAAGGACATCTGGATGGCTGTGAAAGCAGAGTACCTGATCGACTCGAAGAATCCGTCGGTGTCTGGAACCAGCGTGACGACCTCGGTTAATGAAGATGAGACGAAGCAGTTGATCCGGAATGAACCTGCGGAGGACAAGCTGAAAGATCTGGTCACTCCTGCTGCAGCGCTGCAACAAATTCCCATCGAGCATCAGGGTGATGTACTGTTTGCATGGGACTTCATCTCCACGTTTGCAGACTGTCTTCGCTTGACAATCATCCCGTCACTCGATGCATTTGTGAAGATTATCACACTGAGCGATGGATCAAGTCCGGTTGGCGATGGCAGCTTCGAAGAGGAATCGCTTGGTCGGGTGTACGCAGGTTTCCATGCTGAAGTCGTACGAGCGCTGATGTCCGAATATTTTCCGTTCTTGCAGACAGGAACACGGCTTGACGAGTTCTATCGCACTCGGCCATTGAATGCGTTCAGCTGGCCAGAACTAGCGCGTCAGGTGTGCATGCTGGCGATCGAGCTGAAGCACCCGAGCGTCGATGACCAGCTGGTCAAGTCGCTGAAAGGCTCGAAATCGTACCGAGATGATTCGATCGTGCTGCCACTGCGGCATCGACTTCACAAACGAGGAGTCGATTTGCTGAACGGTGTGCAATACCAAGAGAGCGTGGTGGCAGCAGAAACTGACAGTGAAGCGTCGCAAATGACCACTCGCGAAGCCGTTCCTCGACAACTGGAAGGTCCGACTACCGCATCATCGAGTAAGTTCTACGGCGTGGTGTTGATCAATGGAATCTCAACAAAGCTTGAGCTGGAAGAGAAAGAACAACACCTTGTTGTGAAGCAAGTTATTTCGACAGGACTCGACTCGGCCGACCACCAAGCCGAAGAAACGCAGCCGTCTTCTACTCAGGATGGTGAAGGTGCTGGGGATGACAATGCTGCGAGTATCAAGGTCGGAGACTTTCTCGTTAGTGTCAACGGAGTGAGTACGAAGGGCATGACGCTGAATGCCTTTAGCTCCATGCTGAACGGCCTCCCCGCTCCCCATGGACTACTGATGTCTTCGACTGTCCCACCACTAAAGGCTCCAATGAAGCACATCCCGACAACAATGAACTCGTCCAAGCTCAAACGGTGTGCGCACGTGCTCAAGCTTCTTCGAGCGAAAGAGATCTCGGGGCCGTTCAACCAACCCGTCGATGGTGAGTTGTATCCAGACTACTACAGCGGAATCATTACGGAGCCCATGGATCTGGGCACCATCGCCGAGAAACTTGAAGACGAAGACTATGAGAATGACGACGACGTGGAGTCGTTCGTAGAGGACGTCGGGCTGGTTTGGAAGAACTGCTACACGTATAACTCTGTCAAGGCCGAGATTTCGCATCTTGCGAAGAAGCTATCAGTGATTTTCGAGCGGCTCATGAACGACTGGGTGTACTCGGATGTGAGTCGTCACCTAGTGTCAAGTGAAGAAGACCATTGCCGCAACTGCCAGACGAATCACGTGAAAGACCGCCTGCTGCTTTGTGATCGATGTGACGCCGCGTATCACACGTTCTGCCTGTCGACTCCGCTGTCGAAGATCCCGACCGGCGAATGGTTCTGTCCGGTGTGTATCAGCGATCCGAACTTCTCAGCTGACCAGTTTAAGAAGAAAACTGGTGAAGGCGTGAATGGAAGCGGAAAGGGAGGAGGTAGTCTGGAAACTGAAATCGAATACTCCGAGTTCGAGAAACGAGTCCTGTCTGTGATCGACGTGCTATCGAGAGAGAACTACTCCGACTTGCCAATTGAAGACCGTGTAACCGTTCTGCGCGTCCTCTGTGAGCTTCTCCAGGAAACCAGCGTAGTGCAGTCGGTGTATCAGGCAATCGAAGAGAAAGCGATCGACGCACGACGCGAGTTTGGGGACGCGCTGGCAGATTTGAACCGAGAGTGGGAATTGTTTGAACCGTCTCAACACACTCACACGATTGATCGGACAAACAAGTTCATCATCGATGGCGTCGAGCATGACCTCACGGACGAGTTGCTAGACTATCTGGAGGAGAAAGCGCATGCGGAGCTGGAAGGCAAAACCATTCCTCCGCTTCCGGAAAGCTCGATCCAGCGACTTCACAAGCAGCATGGCGTGCAGCGAGCCGAAACCGACGACGAACTCGAGCGATTGAAGCTATCTGAACACGCCGACGACGAAACATCCGACGACTCTGACAGTGGAACCGATGAAGACACGTTGCTTGAGAGCTTCAGTGACCGCTTCCTCTTGACGTCGCAGCGCGGCGACGAAGAAGAACTTGATGGAGCGTTGTCGCTGAAGCCCGCGGTGTGTGGGTTTTGTGGTCTGGAAGATGGCATTCTGAATGGCGCGTTGCTGAGCTGCAAACGGTGTCCGATGACTTTCCAAGTTTCGCCTTTGGACCGCTTTGAAGTTCCCGAGTTGCTCGGCGACGGAGAGCTCGACCAAGTGTTCTCAGCTAGACAGTTCACCCCTCAAGAGTGTGCGGCGTTGCAGTTTGTGGATACCCCAGAAGGAGTGCAACTTGGCGATCAGCACAACCTTGGAAATGACAACATGCCGTCTGGTGAGGGTGCTCCGGGAACCGTTTACGCCATCAACGACCGAGTCGTTCATGGTCTGAAGAGTACTGAAATCATGGGGATGATTCGCCGAGCAGAGCAGCCAATCTTCGTCTACCTGACTTCTCTACCGGGTGATGTGCTGAACGCCTCCGTCTCGATTGTAAAGTGCCACTCGATTCCACTGGGTCTGCAGTTTGCAGGAGCGCAGGGATTCGTGTTCGTCCAGTCGTTTGAACAGTCCCCAGAGATACCAGTCGGCTACGGCGAGCTCTGTCAGCAAATTTTGCCAGGAGACGTGATCCTATTTGTGAACGACGTCTCTACGCAAGGAAAAGGAGCCGCGGAAGTCGAGCAGATGGTGCACCTGGACCATGAGCTGGACACGAAATACATCGTGGCAATGCGCGCGCCGTGCGGGAAGATGAAGCTTGCTGTGAACAGCTGGAGTCGAACGGCTTTCGACATTTCGACGCAACGATCAAAGAGGAGCGCGCTGAGAAAATTACTGATTCCATCGCGTCTGCCTGAGCCAAAGATCCCAGTGCCGAAGCGCAAGCACATCTTTGATGTCACGTTCTATGACGGTCCGCTCGGCTTGGCTCTGTCGCTTGAAACCTGCGGCGTGATCGTGAAATCGCTGAACGACCACCCCAACGGAGTGCTAGGCCAAGCATCGCTGAGTCGCCAGATTTGCTGTGGGGACCTGGTGGAAAGCGTCAACGGCCAGGTGTACGGACCGCTTCGAGATCTCTCCCAGTTCACTTCGTTCCTGCTCGACCTGCCTCGCCCGGTGGTAATAACGTTCTCCAGAGAAGTCGAAGACAGCGCCGTCGTGCAAGCAGTCACACCGATGAAGTCTCTCCTTGAGGACCTGCGCAATCCAGACTTCGTTCGTGAAAGTCTGAATCTCCCGTCCGCTTCGATTGTGAAGACTTTCCGAGTCGACAGAATTCCTCTTCCATTCGTCGTAGCAGAATTCCTCGGATCGCTCTGCGTTGTTTCTACGAGCGAATACGTTGCCTGCGAGTCGATGATGGCAAAAGATGAGTTTGAAGGCAGTCTGCCGGTTCCGAGAATCGCGATTGGTGACTGCCTTGTGGGCGTGAACGGTCAGAGCACTGCGGGGCTGACGTGGTCTTCGCTTCAAAGTATCTGTGCTGAGCTTGCAAACGTAACGCCTCTGTACTTCCACCTCGTACCGCATGCTGCAAAGAAGACTGTTGTGAGTGCCCACAAAGCCTGTGCTCACACCGCAAACCTTGCTTGGTCCGAGTGTGAGTCGTTGTTGCCCAAGATCGAGGAAGCGAGGAAGTTTGAGCACTTCCTCACTTGGACAGTCGTGCCTAGAACGCTTCCACTCGGTCACTGTCGTGGTGGATACACCTTCTATCGCTTCTACTGTGATCGTCAGCGCATCTACCTGCAATCGCGAGAGAAGCAATGGTTCGTGTGTGGTGCTGGCACTAGCATCTCTCGCGTGCTGAGCTACTTGGACCAAGATCGACAAGACAGTGCGATCGCGAAGCGCATCCGCGCAAGCTTTCACCACCTTCTTCATGACAAGAGCGTCCCCAGCAACGCGCACCAGGCTTGCTGCGAATACTCCGAGCTGCCATTCCTGACGAGCGGTCCATTTGCTGTGAAGAAGGAAGTATCCGTCTCAATGACCGAGTTTGACACTGAAAAGCACGAAGCATTCATCAGCTACCGCGGACGGAAGTTTTGCGTTGGAGAGTTCAGCGTACATCATCAAGCCGAGGCTGCCCTTCAACATGCTGAGTCGTCGATAGTGGCGCGAGGATCCCATCTTGCTACCGAGAAGGAAGTGCGTGGTCCTCCAAGCGTGCTCTTCCCGACCCTCCCTGTTCCAGTCGTGAAAGCGGAAACCATCATGAAGCGTCCGTTTGCTCGCAAGTACGAATATGCTGGTGGAATGCTGGATGCGATAGGAAAACCGAAGCTAGTTTCTTTGTCCCAGTCCGTGTTCCACGTACTTCGACGTGGGCTTCGATCGGAGTTTGCCCCTCCCGCTGCAGTCCAGTATCAGCCTTTCAGTCATCAGCTGTCTTCGAATGCCCAAGATCAGATGAAGCGGAAGCATGCGGAGTTGGGTGGCAGAGATCCATCGATGTCTCAGTATGCGAATGATCAATTGAAGCGAGCGAAGTTCGGGGGAGATCTCGGCCAGATCAAGAAGATGCCGATTCCATTCGCATCCAGTGCAGCGCGGCTATATCAGCCGGCTGGTTCGGCAGAGCCAGGTACGGTCTCGTTCAAGAGGTCGCTTCAGCCGCTGGTGGACCAAGGCAGAGCGATGCTGGCTGCTTGGAATCAGTTTGCTGTGTCCCCAACCGTGCAAACGAGTAGTGGGCTGGCGTTCACTTGCCTGTCGAGCTTCGAAGAAGTAAAGAAAGCAGTCTCGCGCGTTCTCGTGGATCCTCACGGCATCCATCCAGATCCGAAGACATTCGTCTGTTTGCATCACGCATTTGTGGTCGGGCTGATTTGTGCGATGGCAACGCAATCGCTCACAAGCAGCCAGAAGACGACTGCAGACTCTGCGTTCGTGAAGCAGATCGCTGATGCGTTTGCGACGGCGATTCTCAGCTGCATGGATCCTTCGACTATGCTGCGTGCACGCGCGTTGAGCGGATTTGCCACGGTCGCGAAGCAGTGTGAGCCCAACGCAAGACCGAGCGATTTGTCTGAAGGACTCCACCACGTTGCAAATTTCACACTTCAGTTCTTCCGGTCGACGCAGTACCTTGCGGATGGCAACTTTGAAGACACGAATAATTGCCGCCCGATCTTCTCTTCGTTGAGTCGAGGAGTTGAGAATCTCCCAGCGTCTTTTCTTCAGCAGATCAGACTGCTGGAGAATATTCGCGAAGCATTCGCACAGAAGACTGAGTCGCAATCAACTGCCGCTTTAGCTTCCAACCTCCGATCACTACCACTCAACGCTTCGCTGAATGCCTCGCTGTACACTGTACCTGCTCAAGCGCGTCAAGAGCCTGTGCGGGCGCAGCCACCAGCCAATGCCTTGACGCAGGGAGTGCCAGAGAACGCAAAGGAGACCTATGTTCACGTCACCTTCGGTCCAGGACCACTGGGGATCGTGATCAACTACTCGAATCGTGGGACGATCATCGTGACTGAGTTCTCAGGCGACAACGGCATGATGGGCCAGGCACAAGCGAGTGGGAAGGTTCTCATCGGAGACGAAATCTTCTCGGTGAACGGCATGTACCTCGAATCGATCGGCATGGAAGGATTCAAAACGACAGTTGCGACTGGCGGGCGTCCACTGCAAATCACTCTCCGCCGATACGTGGCTCCAATCGAGCCAATCGGATTAGCTCAAAGTGACAGCGGGCTGGGTCTACGCAGACAAGCTCAGACGGCTGCCACTGTATTCGACTACAGTTCAGTGAATCCCGTCGGTGCTGGACAGCAGCAGCAAGCTTCGTTCAGCTCGAGTATGAGTCAGCTGCAGCAGCCGCAATCGAATTCCTACGTCCCTCCACTCGCGTCGCCTGAGAATGGTGGCTATTATGCTGGCGGTGCCAGCGGAGTGGATGAAATGAATGGACAACAAGCCAGCGCGAACAACCTGTACCAAGCCCCGAACTCGTCGTACTCCAACATGGCTGATAACTTGGCGCCATTCCCATTTGAACCTGCGCCGATTCAGTCGTCGGGAGGCGCAGGGGCCATTCCCGCGTCGTATGACATGCCGAGTTCGTCGACAACCAGTCCCTACATGGGAAGCATGCCAGAGCCTTACCCATCATCTACGTCGTCGAATGCTAACTTCGACACGCTGCCGGCCCTGTACGACGAGCCCGGTGTTGGTTCTCTCCAGCCTATGAACCAATGGCAAGATCCTTCTCCAGCTCCGATGAGAAACTTCGTCCAAGAGCAAAGTCTTCCGTCCATTTCGGGGTATTCGAATGCTGGAGATGTGAATATGAACTCCGGACTTCCGATGGGCTCGATGAATCCTCAGCAGTTCGGGTTGCAGTCGGTTTACTCGTCGCAAGACCAGCAGCGGACCCCAGCCTTGCCATCCATGGCACAGCTGCCAAATGATGGTAACTCGTTTGGTGGCAACGCTGCACCAGAATATGGTGCTTTTGTGGCGCCGAATGACCCCAACATCGTGCAGAACGACGGGCAGATTTCGTACTACGATGCGAACGACACGACGTACCGAAGTGGGTTTGACTTTGCGTTGCAAACCTCTGAAGAGGACGGGCTCGCCGCTGCTGGCGAAAGGGACGAGAGGATGGCTTCTGGTCTCTCCGATGCGGAGACCGAGACTGTGTCTCCATCAGTGTCTCAGCTGACGACCCCTGCTCAGTCGGACACGGAGGGCGACGACGGAGCTGCGCAAGCTCAGCTGGACAGGCGGCAAGAAGACATTGTGCGTCTGAACGCCATTGCGAGTGCTTTCCAGGCATCGACTCAACAGACTGCTGAGCAGGGAGCGCTGAATGGCAATGTGAATCAAGCAATTTCCAGTGCGGCTGGTGCTGCTAATTCTGCTGCTGTCAAGGGTGGTGTTAGTCGCATGGATCAAACGAATCAACAGCTTGTCGATGATGAGTCAGCTGAAGCAGTCCAGGGAAGGAGATCGACTCGTGTTCCGAAGAAGATCACCTCGAACATTGCGGACATGTACAATCCCGACTTTGCGAAGAACGCCAATCTAGACGGAGCAGCGCAGGAGCCGACGGATGGAGAGGTTGGCGAGCTCGCAACGGAGCTGCTCGAGCCATTCCAGGCAACCATCCGACGCGCAAAGTCCGGTATTTCTCGGTCCATCATTTACCTGAAGGCTCAACTGCTCACAATCGAGGCAGCGACTCCGCGCGAAGCATTCCGACCTGGTCGATGGACGCGTCCGATTCGCGCAGCATGGGCGGAGATGATCTATGGCTGCGACACCGCATACACCCTGATGGAGGCGATTGTGTTCGTCGAGTCGAACATCGAGGCAGAATGGCTCGACTCGTGCTGGAAAGCATCGCCACTCCAGACAGCAAGGAATGCTCTTGCGAGTGCTACCATTGCATCCGCAGCGCTGCGGTTGTTTGCCCTGGACGATGCGATCACCTACGTCCGTGTGAAGCGCTCGAACAAGCGGAAGCCCAGAGCTTTCAACTCATCGAGCCAGATTTCGCCGACCAAGGCATCGACAGAGTCCGATGAGAACCCAGTACTGACTCACCCGTCTCAGCTACCGTTCATCGCGCGCTTCACGCCAGCGACTCTCGATGTCGTGAACCGAACCCTGCATCGCGTGTGTGTCGGTCAGCGGGACAAGACTATGAGCCCGTACATGTACCGCAAGGTGAGCTTCGTTCGTTCTACTTGGTTGTTGGTATTTAGTTGGATTCACCGATTGACTGATTTTGTGTTCTTCTTGAAAATGTGTAGGCAAAGGCAGAACTGGTAGCCATCACGTCGCTATCAGAGCCGCAGCTCGAGCAGTGGATCAAGCTGTACGCGCAACAGATGCAGCAGCCGCAGTCGTCACGCCTCACGGTGGCCACTTCAGGATTCTCTGCTCAAGGCAGCGGCACGGGACAAGGTCGCGGAGTCACGCCGAAGCGAAAACACGCTGTTGGCGCAGCCCCGGGTAGCCCCAACGGCACGTCAGAGCGTCCAATGCGAAAGCGAAAGAATGCAGCTGGCCCAGTGCAACCGCAGTACGTCGAGCTCCGGTGCTTCGAGATGAAGAGTGCGCGGCATCAGTTCCATTCTGGCAGTGTGGACGGCACGCTGAGGAGTCGTCTGGAGCTGGTTCTCACAACGCTTCTGAAGAACGAGCTGGCGCTGCCGTTTGCCGAACCTGTTAACCCAAAGTTCGTCCCGGGGTATGCAGACATCATCAAGACTCCGATGGACCTGGGGACGATCAAGACGCGCATCACCCGAGGCTTCTACGATTACCGATGGGAGCAGGCGGTGCACGATGTGAACCTTGTGTGGGAGAACTGTTTCACGTTCAACCGCATCGACGCCGAGATCTCCAAGTGCGCGAACCGCCTCCGATGTAAGTTTGCTGTTGTCTGTTGAGTTTGATCATCCTCGTCTCTTAGTTTGGAAGAGCTCACATGTGTGTGTCTTTGCCTTTGCTCTAGCCGTTTTCAATCGCCTCTTTGAAGAATGGGTCTCTGGGGTGCCGCCGTCGACGCCAGCAGCCCAGCTCGTCGCCGAAGACCAGTGCCGCGTGTGCCGCAAGATGGATGGCTCGGACAGCATGCTGCTATGCGATAGCTGCGACGCCGCGTACCATATCTATTGTCTCATTCCGCCACTCGCGTCAATCCCGTCGGGCAACTGGTTCTGCCCGCGCTGTCCACTCAAGCGCCTCGAGATTTAAGCGAGCGAGAGAGAGGAAAGAAGAAGCCCAAGCAGGTATACTGTATACAGAGAACTGAATCAAAAGAGCTGATCGATTTTTGTGAAGTCGAGCTTTAGATCAAGTCACACGCTTGGATGATGCAAGTGGGTGGAAGATTTGCTTTACAAGATGTGTGGATGCTGAGCATCGCAACCTGCGAAAGCAATGGAGAAGCTGACTGGCAATTCGCGCTTGCGAGTGCAGTCAGCCAGAGCGCTCGGGGTTCTTTTTTAAGGCGGCTGCGATACGTGTTTGTCATTTCAAAATCAACTGAAGCCACCACCGTGCGCGCGTCGCAGAGTCAAGTACTTCAGTTTTAAACCCCAAAACAATGTGGTCTACACTATTTTGTTTATTGATACCCTCCAGTAATGTGTCCCACCATATCCAGCGACAATTTTTAACTAAAAATAGGTTGGTCACGCTATTTTGAGCATATTCCGCTTTCTGTTTGCGTATCATACGATAATTGAGGTTTGTGAAGAAACAAAAGGATCACACGAGATCGACACGACGCTCCTTCATCACATCCCTTCCAGCGCTTCTCGCAGAATCCAACGAGCAGCAGCAGACACACAGAGAGAGCACAATGACCGACGCACAGAAGAAATCCGCCCAGGCCTTCAAGGCCTTCGTCGATGCCTCGGTACGTGAGTGAATGTTCTAATGCGCAGCCATCCGTCCGCCTACTGTAGCTCCTCGCGGCGGCGTCTAACGTTCTGACGAACTCAATGTGTTGGTGATGACAATCTGCAGGCTGGTGCGATGGGCGCGCTCTTCGCCGCCGTGCTGCTGTACCCCCTCGACATCGTCAAGACCCGCCAGCAAGTTGCGGTTGACGATACCCCGGCGGCGGACGATGCCAAGGAGCAGGCAGCGGCGCTCGTGCAGAAGAAGAAGGCACGCAACATGTGGGTCACGTGCTGGCTCATCTACCGCGCCGAGGGCGTCGAGGGCCTCTTCGCGGGGCTCAGCTCCAAGATGGTGCACACGTACCTGTCCAACTTTGCGTACTTTTACTGGTTCTCGTTCCTCAAGCAGACGGCCGAGCGCCACTCGGGCAAGTCCATTGGCACGGGCATGAGCCTCGCCATGGGCTCGCTCGCCGGCGCGCTCAACATGACCATGACGCTGCCGCTAGAGATGATCAACACCCGCGCGCAGATCCTGTCGAGCGACAGCGAGGATGAGGAAGGAGAGAGCACGTCGGTCGAGGCCACCAACGACAAGAAGCCGGCGCCAGCGACGCACCACAAGGGCATGTGGGAGCTCGCGCGCGAGATCTACGCCGAGGACGGCATATTGTCGTTCTGGAAGGGCTTCATCCCGTCGCTCGTGCTCGTGACCAACCCGTCGATCAACTTTACGATCTTCGACAAGCTCAAGCTGCGCGTGCAGACGACCAAGATGCTCGCGACGGGCGCCTCGCGTCTGGCGTCGCTGACCGCGTGGGAAGCGTTCGTGATTGCGGCGGTGGCAAAGGCAATTGCTACGCTGATCACGTACCCAGTCATCCGCGCCAAGGTGCTGATGCAGGCACAGAAGAAACACATTGAGAGCGGCTCGCCCAGCGCGCACTCGCACCACCACCACGCAGACATGGGCAACTCGATGCTCCAGGTGCTGAAGCGCATCGGCGAGCTGGAAGGCCCCAGTGGCTACTTCAAGGGCTGCAGTGCGCAGCTCTTCAACACGGTGCTCAAGAGCGCGCTGCTCGTGATGACCAAGGAGCAGATCACCAAGTACACCATGCGTGTGCTCTACGCGCTGCGCAAGAACGCCGACAAGGCCAAGGTGATCGCTGCCAAGGCGTAAAGAAAGGTAGAGAGAAGGAGGGGATTGTTGAACTGGAAGGACGGAATGAATGGTGTTGTGTGTAGAGAGAACTTCATTTCCAGAATTTCTAGCCATTTGCTTGATGCGAAATACAAGCAAACAAAATATGAAAATGCGGAATTGGTGGTTGTCGTTGAGCTCATTGCGAAGAAGTGCGCTCTTTCAATTCCATTAGCAGCAGCAGCAGGGCTTTCTTCAGTCATATCTATTCATGCTATTCAAACAGCTTCCTTCATTCGTACACTGATTTGGGTGGTTGACTGCCATACACTTTGGTGTTCTTCATACATACTCGCACATCTTCATTATTTGTTCACCTGCGGGAGTAGCTGAGGCTCTCGGATCGTCGGAGAGGGTGCAAACCACCAGATCGCGGTGGCTCGTCGTCGCTGCGCTGGTGCTGGATGATGGCGTCCTGTGGCGGCGACGGGAAGTCCTCAAACACGTCGGCGAACGCTGGGTTGCAGTCGAACTCTGTGGCGTGTGTGGGTGCCAGCGAGTCGACGCAGGCGGCGCATCCTCCAGACTCGTTCTCCTTGTAGAGCACATCCAGCTCGTGCACGCGGAAGCTCGACACGCTCTTCGAGCTGAGGCGCGGTCGTCGTCGGGAATGCGAGGCGTCTTCTTCTTCTTGCTGTTGCTGCCGCTGCTGTTGCTTGAGTAGGTCTTCGTTCTCGTCCACCATCAAGAAGTCGCGGATCCTGGTCATAGCATCACACTTTGTCTCATCAGCGGCGTCCTTTCGCTCCACTCCTCCATTGTCGCACTCGTCGTCGTCGTCTTCGTCCAGCAGACCCTGCGTCGTCTCCATGAGGAAGCTTAGGTACTGGTTCAGCTCGTTCATGCGCGTCGGCTCGATGTCCTTCTTCGAGAAGAGCGCCGAGCGCAGGCGGAAGCGCTGTGGGAAGTGGAAGCCGCTGTAGAAAGTCGCGAGCTCCTCGCACGCCGCGCACGAGCGACCACTGGCGGATGAGCGTGCAAACTGATTTTGCAGCGCGTCATGCAGTGCACGGAACTCCGAGTAGCGGCGCGCGACGTACCAGTCCTTGCCGGAGCGCGCGACGCGGATCACGTACAGCGTTGTGGTCTTGCTGATGTGGCGGTCCTGGATTTTGGACGAGCGACCGTACGAGATGATCGACGCCGCCACGGGCCGCAGCGCGCGCGTGCGTACCTGGAACGACGACGACGACGAGGCCGTGGACGCCAGTGACACCGAGTGCAACAGGTTGCTGTTGTTATTGCTGGAAAGGGGGGTCTTGGTGGTCGTGGCCATAGCTGTGTGCGATGGCATGCGCTTGTGATGTGGCTTCTCTTGGTGATCTTGTGTTCTTGTGGCCTTGAGGTCGTTTTCGATTGTGAGCGAGATGGCATCATCAATACCGTACGTAATTAAATTTAATTACAAAAGCCACCAATATCGACAGACCAAATTTTATATCAATTCGTGTGAATATGATAGATTTGATGCTTTTGGACTTTTGAAATTATACTAAGACAATTGTACTTGAAAGAATTATGATTCAAAACCTATAAACTATCATTTCGCACGAATTAGCAAGAATCAGTGTCAGAGCTTTACGCATCGAAATCAGATTTGTTTATGCTCGGATCATAATTTAAAAAGAGCAGGTCCTAATTCTAGCGAGAAATGGCATCATCAATCCGTAATAAATGCGAGCAAGATCAAAATCTGTCGCAAAAAACGCAACTTGATTCAAGTTTCTGCTGCAACCTCATTTCACCTGTTTAATACTGCTAGTGTGAGATCAGAGGACCTAATCAAGTTTGTGCTATCAAGATAAAATGTGTCCTATCAAAATAAAGAAGTGCACAATAAAAAAATAGATGTGATATCAAAATAAACAACAGATTTACCAAAATAGAAAATGTGATTGTCTCAATATTTTTAGTTAGTGACGCATCTAATTGGCTCAAAGAAACGACTATTGAAACTGCTTCTCCATCTTGCTCCTCTTTTTTCGCATGTCGCCACAAAAAGACGAAAAGCTGGCTCGGTTTTGGCAGCACCCTTTTTAAATAGTGTGCTTTTGGTAGAAATGAGTATTTAGCTTAAAAGTTTGCAGTAAGTGTTTATTAATAGCTAAAATAAACTGGTTTTACACATACAGTAAATATGATCAAGCAGATACATTTTTTGCGTAATAGATTACAGTTCACATTTTACTAAAAGCATTTGAAAACCCAATTGATCTCTCTCTATGCTAGCATTTTGATTTGTGTGTACAGTAACTGTGGAACCGCTCCTGGTCCAGCTTGAGTAAGTTCAATCACTGCCAATACACTTTCCAAAAACTAACATATTGCTAAAAGTAAGGCAATGTTGTGCTAGCATTACATATTTGTTAAATGAAATACAATTTCGAGCAAATAAATTGAATCTTAATCAATAAGAATTATTGTTTAAATAACCGTCCAATGAAAATGTTTGACAGTTGTGTTGACCAAGATACCGTCTTCTTTTGTTTTGGGGTCAAGAATATGAAATAAATAACGATAGTAAGCACCGATAATGAGTAAATACCGAATTACAGATACCCCTCTATGGAAGCAACGTTGTTTTGCCAAATCCGTCGGTTGTGTCTTATACATTGACTCTTCCAATAGAGAATTTTAGTTTCAGCTACAAACTACTACCTCTGGTCCACATTAATAGGGACATATCTTTTTTCGTTTGGTCCACATCATTAGGGATATTAAAATGATATGTCCCTATTAATGTGGACCAGAGGTAGTACTATTGATACAATTGCAATTTTTGCCAATATCAGCGGTATAGGCTGCCTGTTGAGATTATTTTGGATACAAGGGATTTTTGTGTCATACAAGGAGGGTTTAGGAATATTTACATTCGAATTAATTAATAAAATGGTTGACAAATTTTGTGTCTTGTATCTTACTCGCTTACAGTGAAAGCCACATATAAACTTTCATATGAGTGTTTTTGTTGTAGGCTGAGGCGGGTGTTACAAACAGGATATCTCATACAGCGAAGCTCTTCACAAATACTGTTATTCACGAAGTTGGTTTCATGTGGCCACAACGTTCAGTATGAGTCCATCTGGTGACTGCCCTTTCAGGATCACATATTTCAAAAATATACTTCGAAAAGGTGTTCTGCCTCATAAATACTGACCGTAAAAACCCGGCCCATATCTTGTGACAGGAAGGCCATTGCTATTAAATAACATAAAAGTAAAACATTCTTCTATTCAAACGACAAGTAGCTTTTCAAATCACTTATGCGGGTTTTACTTTTATAATACAAAGATCAAGATCAAAATCGAATTATATGATTAATGTTCCTGTCAACCTTTTTTTTAAATAGCAGCAAGTATTTCTACTGATAAGCATCATGTATTATGTTTGAGAGTGTGAATCAACGCTGTTTGAAAAATCAAATACGCCAATTTGATTCGACTTTAAAAAATTCTCATAAAGGTCTCATGGATGTCAATTTGGCCAGAACAAAACCCACCTTTTTAAATATGTAAAACCCATGTCCTCACTATCTAACCAAAATCATAAACGGGTAAAACTAAAACCTTACAAAATGGGTCAAAAGCCACGTTGCCAGGTCCACAGAAAAAAAGACTTTTGACCTGCTAGGACCCTTGGCTTCGGTTTACAGGCACCATTCTCATTGCTAACCACCTCAAAAACAAGATACCCTCTAAAAACGATACTCTTCATTCAAAAAGCTGTACTTTAAAAAAAGTGGCGCGCTTTTTGAGTGCGCGGTTGCGGGCTCTTTCCACCAGTGCCGAACCGACGAGTAACAAGACAAACAACACGCAGCAAGAATGCCATCCAGGACTACGCGCGTTCGGCTGTCGGCGGGGCAGAAGATGGCGCTGTGCAGGCACCGCAGTGCGCACCCGGAACTGTCGCTGCGCGCGCTCGCTGCGTGGGCTGGCAGGGAGTTCGAGCTCCAGAAACCTCCTTCTCACGCGGCCGTGCTCGCGATATTAAGGCACCCAGTGGCCGAG
>JAASGT010000599.1:0-20544 GCA_023334315.1 Globisporangium alternatum
ACGGAGCACTGGCGCGGCATGGGTCAGCGCGCCTGCGCGTTACAGAGCCTGTTCAGACAGCGCACAAACGTGAACGAGCGCATCTCGTCCCAGGGCCTCCACGTGCTCATTGAGATGCACCGCAAGTACATCATCGACTTTGCGTACCTGGAGCTCAAGCAGCGCATCGGTGTGGGTTCCAGTGCCGTGGTGTACAATGGCATCCTGCACTCTAAGACACCAGTGGCGATCAAGGTGTACACGCCAACGACTGTGACGGAGGAAACCGTCGCCGAGTTCTCCCACGAAGCCGCGCTCTGTGGCGCGCTCAATCACCCAAACATCGTCAAGTTCTACGGCATGTGCGTCTCTCCACCAACCATTTGCCTGGTCTCCGAGCTCTGCCAGGGCAGTCTGGACGTGGTCGCAGCGTCCTTCGCCAAGAGGAGACACAAGGAGCCCATGCGCCAGCAGCTGCTCATCAATTTGGGCTACATGATCGACGCCGCACGGGCCGTGGCGTACATCCACAGCTTCTCGCCGGCGTTCGTACACCGCGACATCAAACCGAGCAACTTCCTCGTCAACGCCGAAGGGAACGTCAAGCTCACGGACTTTGGCGAGTCGCGCAGCTTGCCCAAGGCCAACATCGCGTGGGAGAACCAGACAATGGTCGACACGAAGAGCAGTGAGTTCACCGCGAGTACTTCGAGCACCAGTGACCACGCCATGGCCTCCAATAGTATCATCATCGGCGACAACGACGACCTGGGCGCGCACATGTACCAGGAGTACACGACGGCCATGAAGGACCGCGTGCGAGCCATGTCATCCTCGTTCTCCCCACGAGGTCGAGCCCAGCAGCAGCAGATGGAGAAGACTAAGTCGGCGATCAAGCTGACGGTCAAAGGCACCGTGGACTACATGGCGCCCGAGATCATCAACGGCCGCGCGGGGCTTGCGGCCTACGGCGAGGCCGCAGACGTGTACTCGCTCGCGATCACCATGTGGGACATCCTGAACCCAGGCATGGAGAAGTACCCGGCGACCCACAACAACCACCTGATGGTGTTTGAGTCCGTCATGGCGGGAATGCGCCCCAGTTTGGACGAAAACACAGTTCACCAGGGGCTTCGTGAGCTCATCACACTCGCATGGGATGTCGAGCCGCATCACCGGCCGTCCGCCCAGCAGATCGTGAGCTCACTCGAGTCGATCCAGGAGGAGGTCTGCGCCGTGTTTGCCCAGGAGCTCTTCGACGACCTTGAGCCCGGGATGGTGCTCGCAAAGCCTAGCGGTGGTGGAGGGAATGGAGGCACAGCGGTCCGGTGCTTCAGTGGCCAGCAAGGCATCACGAGGCTGCGCGACGCTGGTGCTGTGAACTCGTCAAGAGAGGGACTGCGCCTGGGCAATATGCTCATGGACGCGGGCTTCCTGCACCACATCAAGCACGCGCGCGGCTACGAGTACACCGACGCACTCTACTTCTTCGACGAAGACAACATGCACTTGTGTCAGCCCTTTGCGATGCTCGAGCGTGGACAACTCCGTCGTGACTCTGGCGGTGAAGTCGAAGCTGAAGACGACCACGGAGAGAGGCAAGTGAGAGGCGCGATCGAGAGTACGAGCAGCAGCACCAACAGCGATCAGCAACAGTCGCAGCAGCAGCGCCTGTCTTCATCAGGACTGTCGTTCTTCAGCAGTAGTAAGCGCAAAAAGTCGGACCAGGACACCAGTGGCCAGCAGCACCACCGGATCACCAACTCGGGTGTCGAAACGGTTGGTGCTGAGACGACGGGGAGCGGTGGCGCCCACAACGACCACGACGACTGCGCGTGCCAGAAGCTCGGCCAGCGCCTGGACAACCGCAAGACCGCGCGCAGGCGTTTCCGGCGCCGGTACAAGACGATCCCCGAGGAGAATTTGCTGACGGTCAAGCTGCTGCAGGACGAGCTCAGCGCGACGCAGAACGCGCGGTTGCTTGATGAGTTCAATGAGAGTGGCTCAACAATCATTATCACCACTGGGACGACCACCACCTCCACGACGACTACGACCGGAGGTGGTAGAGAGAGAGAGAGTGGACTGCCACCCACCATTAAGTAAACATCACGGTGGAGTTGGCGCGTGGTGGTAGGCTTGGCTGGTGTGTGTGTAGTTAAGAGTGGCTGATGTGTGAATGAATGTGGTGATTTCTTCCGGTCGCGACCGTAGCGTACGGAATCAGCTCAACATGAGCAACTTTGTCCTTCATCTCGTCGTGATCATGGCTACCGAGCAGGCAGCCATGAACGAGCGTATTGTTAAGCATGTCGTCATGTGAGTCTGTGAAGTTTCACCTTGATGAGGCTTCACATAGTCCACCAGAACGCGATTTGCCAGACCCATCTGCTCTTGTAATGCCAAGGTGTCCTCAAAATAGCTCGACCCTCTCGTTCAAACCCGAGATGAGCTTGTTTGCTTGAGACTCTGGACTGATAGAGCATCAAACACGCTCTGCTCTACGCGTGTCCTCCATGAAGACCCCTACAACAACAGGAAAGAGTGGCGCGACGCCTGCTCCATCGACACCAGCAGCTCCTGCTCTAGTCGAAATCGTAGAGAGCGAAGCGCAGCCAATGATCGAAGATGAAGCTTCACAATCGCTCACGTCGACGTACGAGCCGCCACGCAGGAAGATCTTGTGCAACCCGTCGGCGGGCGATGTGCACAAGCAAGAACGTGCCTCGCCCTGGCGCGTCGACGTGGACGAGAAGCTGCGGCTGGCGAATCTCAAGGCCAGGGAGGAGCAGCAGGAGAAGCGTCGCTGGGGACTCGCTAAGCAGATCCAGGACGGCCTCATGCACACCTTCGGCATGAACTACGGCGTCGCTGAGCTCTCAACGCTGCTCAAGACTGGGATCGCACTCAAGATGACACAACAACAGCAGCAACAGCAGGAACCCGGTGGTGGTACCAAAACGGAGCTCGGGAGCCACGAGGTCGCGTATGTGCAGTTGCTCGCGGCCGCCGAGAAGTACGATCTCAAGCAGGTCGTGCTGCTTCTCGACAGGTTTCCAAAGGGCCGCAACGCCTTGTCCGGCAAAAGCAGCGCCAAGCCCAAGTGAGCTCAAATAAGTTCAATGCTTTGCACCACTACTCTTGCTCTGCACGAGGACTGCTGGCCGCTGGCGCGTGGTCTTGTACTCCTCTGTCCTCTTGCTTCTCTTCTTCTCTTTTCTCTTGTGAAGCAGGCAGCAGCAGTTCGACCAGCTTCACGTCCTCCATCTCCATTGTCTGAGCCTCATACAACTCCGAGAGCTCCTCGATATGTGCATCCAAAAGCGGCCCCGCAAAGTGATCCTCGCTGCCCGTCGCTGCTGTAGCTCGGTACCTCTCATGGTCTTCCTGGGCCATGCGCCAGAGCTCGTACTGGCTCGCGACGCGAAAGAGTGTGCCCGTCTCACTCAAAATCCTCTCAAGCGACGTCTCGAGTAGGTACTTGATGCGCAGGTGCGTCGGTCTCTCCTGCTCGTCATAAGGAAACGCATTACCCGTCTCTTCGGAACTCCTCAGGTCCTCCTTGGGCAGCTTAGCCAGCTCATCCATGTAATTCGTCCACGCAAGTGCGACGGTCTGGTAGAAAGTGCTCTCGGCGCTGGACTCGTGGTCTTTGATCTCGTAGTCCACGCGATGCAGCCATTGGCTCTTGACGTCGTGCGTCAGCTGCGCGTCGCTGTTGTTGTGATGCGGCCCGACCCACTTGCGGCCCACGCGCATGCGGATAATGCGCACCCCACCGGTCAAGAAGCCGTCGTGTCGAGTCGCGACATGCACTGTGACGTCGTACACCTGGTCGACCTTCATGCGCCAGGACGCCGGCGGCTTCCATGCCGTCCAGAGGCACTTTGATAGTAGAAATTGCGTGATCTCTGGGTCGCGCAGCGCTAATGGCGCGTGGGCGATTTGGTGCAGCGACGGCACGTTCAGCAGCTCCGGCCCGCAGTTGTACACCTCATAGTGGCGCTTAGCGATCTGCAAATGCTTAACACTGTCATGCATACACACCAATACGACCGTCGTTTAGACGTTAATGACCACACACATGTAGAACTACAGACATGGATGGACTCACTCGTGGACGTTGATGTTGAACGCGTCGGCGACGGTCGTGGTCGAAATGCTCTTGACGAACCAAAGCTTAGACGCGACCTCCACCTCGTCCGCAAACCGTCGGACTCTCGTGAGCACGTGGGTCTCGACGGCTCTTTGCACGCGCGAGAGCACGCGCTCGTCTACGATAGTATACCAGTGCTGGGCCTGCCGCGCGGCGTTCGCGAGCCGTGAATTAGCGACAAGCGCCACCTGTCGCGCGTGCGCGAGCGCGGCCAGCGACGCGGATCGCAGCGTCGCGACGGCCTGCGGCGGCAGCGGACGAGCGACGACACTGACGCCATGGCCCATTTCGTTCGCTCGCTGGCGTCACGTGTCTTTTGATGGAAGATCGTGGTTCACGAAGAGCCGCGTGGCGAGTGGACGAACAGCCGCACTCTTGGATTTATAAAAAGACTGAGGCTATTTTCTGATACGAGCTGTCGTCGCTCATGCACAGTTCATGTTGCACTTGTGGCGTTCCGACTGCGATGCCATCACGAGAGCGCGTCGGCTGCCGATTGCGATTGCGCGTCTGTTCGTTTGTGGTCGCGAAAAGGACCCCATCCAGATACACCTTTCGAATTTGATATTATCAAAAAGCTGAAATTATATCATTAAAAGAAATTTATTATGTTCAAGAGTAAAAATAAACAAAAATATTTTTTATTTACATACTATATAGAAGAATATCACATATTACAGGTATCATAATTGCAAGGTCAAACTGTATTGCAGAGACATTTATTTTGGTCAGTATCACCCTCTTTTAGTGTACTTGCGTCTCCTTGTTGAATCTCTGCCGCAGAGACAAGGCATGTATAGGGTTTAGTGCCAAGAAACTGAACTGATTATGTAAATTTTATTGTAAGGGTTATTATTTTTAAACACTAAATAATAATACAAATCTTATCAATTTTGATAAAACAAATATAATATTAAATAGAGTATCAGTTGTCCGCATGATTGATAGCTATGCAAAAGACTGCTCGCACCGTTCATTGAAGAAACAGACGGTCGAGAACCAACAGCGTCCACTAATAAAAGTCGACTCATGTTTTGCTTTGAAAATTCTCAGTCGAGACCGAGAACGAGCGTGAAGAAAGCGAGCAAGAGCCACGCGCGAGACGAGCTCCATTGGCTCCACTTCTTCCCAGCAAGAGAGAAAAACAGAGCGTCGACGCAGCGTACGAGAAGAGCGGATCGCACGCTTCGTCTACGTGTCTACTCTGCGCGCGAGACCGTCGGCGCATTTGCCGCCTGTGAACAGAGATAACAACACCACCAACAAGAAGTAGATAGTGAACATGTCGGGCTGGGGGCTGCGCCTGAACCCGTGGGGGTCGAGCTACTCATCTCTCGAGGCCGACCAGATGCGCTTCGTGCACAAGGCGTACTGCGAGGCGATGGAGATCGGCGAGGAGGACCTGCCACTGCAGCTCAAGATGGACGACTCGTTCTACCCGATGTACCGCCCGACAACTTCCGACTTTGACGAGCACACGTTCATGCGCAAGATGCAGGACACGGTCGGGCTGCTGCGAAACCCTGCCGAGGCGATCATCTCGTCGATCTGCGCCTACCAGAAGGTAAGGAGGGCGTGCCGGGGTTTTCGCGTAGCCATTCTCTATGTGTGATGGCTACTTTGCTAATGTGTGCCCGTTATCAACCGTATCTCTCACTACTGTAGGAACGCCTAGATCGGAGCTTCACGTTCTCCGGATACATGAACGACCCGCGTACGCTACTGCTGGAGGAGTTCAAGGACTGGGCGATGCGCTCGCTCGCGCCGGCGTCCTGCACGACCGAGGCGACGCTAATCGAAGTGCGCCGGCGCCACAGTTACGTGCTGCGTCTCCAGCACGGCCAGCAGGGACTGTTCCACTCGGGCTCGGGCGAGCGCTCACTCATGGGCACGCTCAAGGACGTGCGCAGTGTGATCGAGACGCGCATCCTGCCGACGATCGAGACGGAGCGCGCGCACTCGTCGGCGCGCGAGCAGCTGCACACTTTGGAAGCACGCGGCACGGATGGGCTCATGCACGGCGTGCAGTTCCTGTTTTACGTGCTTCGCAACACGGCCAACACACCCGGCGACTGCACAATCAGTAACTTGCAGTCCCAGCAGCACGCTGGCATGAAGGACGCAATGCAGTCCAAGTCTGGTCAGATGCTGCAGGTGTTGCTCAACACGCCGTCATTCAAGGAGCTCTTTCCTGAATCTGTGAACAACGAGCCGCTGCTGCCTCACGAGAACCCGGTGCAGACGCTGCTGTTGACGAACGACGAGCAGGAGGAGATGACCAAGACCGCGGTGTTCTGCACGACGGATGCGAAGCCCATGGTGCCGAAGGTGCTGACACAGAACCTTCGTCCGACAAGCAGTGCACTGGCAGCAACGGCGTCATCAACAGGCGAGTCGATCGTGATTACACCAAAGGAGTTTCTGAGCCAGAGCAACGCTGGTGTCGTGACGCTGCGCACAGAGGCAGCGAGCGACGCGTACGACATTTTCACCAAACTCCATGGGCTTCTAAAGCTCCTCGCAGACTTGCTGGTGTCGTGTCGCAAGGCGCGCCAACTCGCGGGTCCCGGTGGAGATTTGCTAGTCTACGGACCTGGTGGCGAGGCGGTGCGCCATCTCATGCAGTCGTTGGAAGCTGTGCAGACAGAGATCGGTCGCGAAGTGAGCAAGCTCACGCGCATCGGCGTGCGTGAGCTGGACCGACTGAAGCCGAACCAGGAGAAGGCGTGGCGCTATAGCTTCAGCAAGGTGCTGCCGCTCGAGAACTACCTTGCGCATGACTTTGCCGCGTGCGTCGAGCCGATCCAACGGATCCACGCGAGTGCGGACCCGGCGCACGTGCAGAAGATGTACAAGCAGTTCAAGGCGGCGACGGGCATGTGGGTGCTCGAGAACAGCTCGATCTGCAACCACGTGTCAGCCGCGCTAGGCGGCGGCTTCATCGAACAGAAGCCAGTTCAGGTGAGTGTCTTCTGTCCTTACCGATATCTCGGCAATGCTGACTCGTGCTAACAACTCTGTCTATCCCATGTCTGTGCAGCAATTGGAACAGGAGCAGAATGGCACCAGCAACGGGCCAACGATTGAGCTCATTGAAGATGACACTGATGTCTCGACCTCAAAAGCTACCAACAGCAATGCGCTCGCCGTCGCAAATGGAGCTCCGCGAAAGAAGATTGGCCCTGTGCAGGCGAACGGCGCGTTCCTCCTCGAGAACGATGGCAGCTCGGAGAACCACCCGGCGAACGGTCAGATGGTTGTCAGCAACGGAGTTACAAAGTCGCAGGCGGACAGCTCGCTGTCGTTCCTGTCGACAGCAGCGACGCTCGTGTCGTGGGCGGTTGGTGCGAAGAAGATTGTTGCTGACCGACACGCAGAGGAGGCGACGAATGGTGGTAGTCCACAGCATTCCGATGACGACGACGACAAGGGTCCGCTCTCATCCACATCTTCGACTAGCTCTGCAAGCTCGAACAGCGCGCCGTCGCCTGGTGTGCTGGATGTGCTGCTTCTCGTGCGCCAGTCGGTGCAGCGCATTGGCCAGCTGTCGTGGGGCATTCGCACGTCGTACCACACGTCGTCGATCGACGAGGGGGACTTTGACGCGTTCATCGTGCTCTGCTCGATCTACCAGGGCGTTGGTGTGCTGTGCGCGTCTGACTTGCTGATCCGCCTGCGCCAGCACCGCTCGCGGCTGAGCCAGTTGCTCAAGAAGAGCATCGGTTCTATACTGACATGCATCGTGGTGCTCCAGCGCCGCATCGTGGACGAAGACAAGAGCATTCGCGGCATGGCCCTCGTGTACCGCCGTCTCGACAAGATCATGGTCGAGTTTGAGCTCGAGATGGACGCGCTCATGACCGAGTTTAAGCAGATGATGGTCGACTGCAACAAGATGAAGATCGGGATTTTGGCGATGCCACTCCAGCAGCAGCAGCAGGCCAAGGACGCCAAGGCCTTCAGCCACCCGGCGCAGTTGGCGTACCACTCAATCAACGCTCTCGCGGCCAATATCAGCGGCCGCTCGGCACCGTCGTCGGCGATCCTCACGCACGGCGAGTACATGACGCAGATGGGCTCGCAGATGGATCTGCATTGGAACAGCATCTCGCACCTGCTGCAGAGCATCAAGAGCACGCTTGAGCTTGTCGGCTCGGTCACGGACCGCGTGCGGGTACGTGATTGAAAGCTGTGGTTGTCATGAACAGTGTTCTTGTATCGAGTGGGGTTGCTGAGATGTGTGTACCTACTGTGGTTTGCTTGTTATTTGTCTCTAGGAGTGCGCCAAGGACCCGCGCAACTACGTGCCGCCGCAGCAACTGGATTACATTTTTGAGGTACGTGGCGTGCTTTTGTGCTTCGAGTGTTTGCTGCCAAGAGTGGCTATTGACATCTGTGTCTCTCTCGCTCTATCTCGTGCTATTGTGTGTGCAGTACAACTACGATGGCTTCTTCCGCCAGTCGACGCGGGACCTGGAGACTCTAGTGGCGTCTATTGATGCGCCAAATTGATGAACACGAGGCTTCTTTTTATATTTCTTTTCAACAAAAAAGAGGAAGAGCACTAAGCGATACAACACCACGTAGTTAGCATGTAGGACACAACACCGCCACAGAAGAGAATTAGTTACTAGCAACATGCAGCATATTAAGAACAGCAAAATATGGTTTTCGATGTTAGAAGACGTCGAGGAAATCCTTCTCGGCGTTAGCGCTAACAGCAGTGCCAGCACTATCGTCCACATCGCCGCTCTCGAGTTTCTCGCGCTTGCGCTTCTTGAGTTTGGACGCTTTGCCCGTCGCACTCACACTGCTACTACTGTTATTGCTGGTACTGAGGCTGCTCGCGCCCTTTCCAGAGACCGAGCCGATGGACGCCTTGCGCTCGCTAAATGACGACGCGCGCTGCAGCTTCGAGCCGCTGGAGGAGGAGGCGACGGGCGTTCCGGCGGTGGATGTGGAGCCTGCGCTGCTAGCGCTGCTGATACTCGCCTTGCCTGTTAGCCCACTGGTGGTGCCAGGCGCAACTGAGGATGGCACTGCGCTGCTGAGCTTCCGCCGACTGGAAGAGCCCCTGAAGCTCAAGAGCCACAATAACAATCGCATGTCAGATGTGAGATACTTACTATACGACATGGATACAATGGCAGTCACTCACGCTTCGTCGCTGACAGTCGGGTCGACGAGGTCGAGCGTGGGTTCGCTCGCAAGCGACGCGTAGAAGCAGCAGCTCGAGAAGAGGTGCTCGGCGTCGTTGTAGGGCTTGACCTTCTTGGTCGCGGCGTCCTTGCGCGGTTGTTTGGCGTCGATGAAGCCGTCCCAGCCACGGATGATGTTGCCGTGCGGCGTCTCCTCCAGGTACGCGGCCTCCTCTTCTTCGATCTGCACCTGCAGTTTGAGCACCGACTCGTGCAGCTTCTTGTGGCCCTCGAAGAGCGCGCGCATGCCCTCGGAGAGCTCCATGTTCGCCTTCTTTGGTTGGCTTTTTAGCTTTTCGCTTTGAGAATCATAGGAAACTGGTATCGACCAACAGGAAACGAGTCGTTAATACAATGTAGCTGATATATCGTTTTAGAAAGGGTATCTGATTTACATGCAGCTTTTTGTACTCAGTTTAAATTAAATTGCCATCAGTTTTGTGAGGGTATTTATTTTACGTGCACGCAAATCCCATGTATTCTCTGGTGTGTGAAGTCTATGCATTTTCGTGGGATGCGTCGTGATTGCGGGCAATCTCAGCAAGTGACACAGGCGACGTTCGCTGGGTCACACCTCCAGACAAAGGCGACGGTATCGGCGACCGGCGTTGTAGCCCTCCGGCGATCAAAGCTGACGCTGCTGAACTCGAAATACCCACCATGGGCTTCCGCTTCACGCTGCGCAACTCGACTACAGCAGCAGCAGACTGATCCGTCGAGTGGCCTCCGAAATGCGGCTTAAGGTAGAGTTTGTCGAGGCGGCGCCACATGTTGTGGATCCCCGACCGCTGGTGGCGCTTCGCACTGCCCATTGCCGGCAGCTCGCTGCGTCGGAATAGGGACCGCGCGTCGTCGTCGTCGTCGTCGTCAAGCAAGCGCTCCGTCGCGCCATCTCTGCAAATTTACAACATTGGTTTTACATGAAAAGATGAGCTTTTCAGATAGATGGAAACCTTCGAGATAGGGAAAGAACATAAACACGTACTCATCAAGATCACCCATTTCTCCTTCAGTGGACGTCAGCTCAAAGTAGCGCAGCAGCGGACTCGTGCCCATGCCAAAGACCTACATAGTTACATCAATGTTAGATCCCAAAAGAATCCAATCCTTAATACAATAAATGAGATCGACAAACATACCAGCGTCGTAAACATCACGGTGAAGAGCGTCGTGCTCTGGATGACGCTCGAGTGTGTGCTGTTGGGCGTCCAGACGTTCAGCGCCAGCGCGAAGGCGATCGAGCCGCGCAGCCCCGCGAACCAGATTACGACCATGTAACTCCACGGAATCTTCTCTTCGCGCCCCATGTTCGCGATCATGCACATAGGGAACGCGTTGAACAGTCGTCCGACCATGCACGCAACGAGGTTCACAAAGATGAAACCCCAGTCCCACGTGAACAGGCTCGAATACGCCACGACGCTCATGCCCAAGTAGATGAAGATGAAGTTCTCGGCCATGAACGACGCCGTCGTGAGCAAATGGCGCAGCGCCGTCGCGCTCTCCTCGGCAATGTTGTACAGGTGGTAGTGGCTCATGAGCACGCCCGAGAAGAACAGCGCAACGATGCCACTGAGCCCCGCGAGGTCAGCGACGACGTAGCTCAGGTACGCCGAGAGCAGCACGATCGAGATCTCGTAGCTCGGGTAGTTGCGCAGCACCGGGTCAGCTTGCTTGAGCAGGAACGCTGACGTGAGGCACACGAGCGCAGCGAGCCCCACGGATCCGAGACCGATGCCAAACACCTTGCTGATCACGATGCCAGCGTCATGCAGCGTCACGTCGGCGATTTCCTGGTGGATGAGGCGCTGGAAGAGCGTGAACGCGACAATGGCTACATGGTCATTAGGCACAGGAGACACAGATTAGTTTGACAGTTTGATAGCAAACGAATTCATCACAGGCTGCTCGCAAGAACTCACCAACGCCGTCGTTGAGCACGCTTTCGCCAAACACGAGGTTGAACAGCAGCGGTGGCACGCCGTTCTTCTTAAACACAGAAAGCGTCGCAACTGGGTCGACAGCCGAGATGAGCGCGCCGTACAAGTACGCTTCAGCAGCAGTCAGCTTCGTGATGAGCCCCATGTTCCCGAGCCAAATGAGGATGCCGCCCGTGATGAACGTCGCGACCAGCGTCCCGACGATCGCGAGCAGGAGAATCGTCGAGAAGTTGGAAAAGAAGCCCTGTATGCGCATACACATATACGATCAGATGGGCGATGTGTCAACATGAGAAGTGTAAGCGATCCACATATTGTGAGAATCACACGGCCACGCACCCTTTTCTTCATATTGAAGCCGGCTTCGAGGATGATCGGAGGCAAAAGTCTGCAGCACATTGACACCAAACATACACATACACTATGTTAGTCCACAGCAGAGCACAATTCATTGCGTTGCGATGGAAAAACGTACGCAAGGAAGAGCACTTCTGGGTCCATGCCGTTCTTCAGCGATTGCTATTGACACAGCGAAAGATAGCACGACAGTCAGTATTTCTCACAAGGCCCCACTACTATATATCCATGACCCAGCACTTACTATTGGCGAAATGAATCGAATGATCACTCCAAACTGTGGAAGGACAGCCAAACAGACACATACACAGCATTAGCCCCCATTCGTCAGTATACCAATCGCTCCCACGTCACACAGTAGCGACACTCACGATGACACCGAAGAACATGGCCCACGCGGACTCGGAGATGAGCGACGGGTGCGGCGCCTTGTCCAGGCGGTACGCGACGAGCACGAGCACGAGCTGCAGCGCGGCGATCACGAAGAGCATCACACGGCTCCAGTCGCTGTGCTCATCTGCGCTCTCGATGGTCGCGGCGGCGATCGCGCTCGCGCGCACGACGGCGGCCGACGCGTTTCCGGGAAGGACCGTCGCCGCCGCGGTCGCGATCACGTCCCCCACGTCCGTCATATCGTCGTCTGAAGTGCTTGCTCTCTCCACTTGCGTTCTTGCTTGGTGATGATGGATGACAACAGCAGCAACAATGTGGCTTGAAGGCGCTCTTAGAGAAGAGAGCACTCGATTAAATACGAATGCGCAACTTCAGAAGCAATCGTACTTTAGTGAATGAAGACGACAATTGAAGCCACGTCTTCATCCGACTAAGTGCGGATATCCCTGTGAGCTTGTCGGCTCGAAATGGCGCAAGCGTTCTTGTCGCCGGCGCTCCATTCGCTCACCACATGCACGCGAGCGCTGGATGAGCGCGCGGTGAGCAAACCCAAGGAGCTACCAATACAGTGACAATCGCAGCTATGGGCAGTGGTGCTAGCACAGCGGCGGTCGACGCTGCATCGCCACCTTCGCTGGAGCTCGGGCTCGACGCGCCGCAGGTGACCGTCGACGACATCTGCGCCTGGATCGAGGCACAGCCTGCGGAAGGCAAAACCACGATCACATCGGAGTTCTGCAGTCGAATGCGAGACAGTGGTGAGCCAATGTTACTGCTGCTGCTGTGTGTTCGCTCAGTCTCCATATTACAGTCGCTAACGGTGTTAGTGTCGTTCGTATAGGCCTCTCGGCAGCGCAGTTGCTGCTTCACATGGACCAGGACGAGCTCTTCGACGTGCTCGACATGTCGTCCACATTCTTTCAAGAGCAATCGACTGGAGATGCACGAAAGCAGGCACTATCGCTCGTTCACGCTGGCCGCAAGGCGCTGCGGCGCGACTTCCATGTGACGCTCAAGGAGCTCCCGGACGCCATGGACCGCGCCGTGTACGTCCTGGAGCGATTCCCACTGGTCGTCGACGCGCTCCCCGGCGGTCAGGCCACGCGTTTCCTCAAGTACCAGCGGGGCAGCATGCTCATGGTTGGCAGTCCACGTGACATGGCGCCCGAGTCGCTTCGCCGACACCTCGTGGGCGCGCTCAAGCACGGCTCGCTGCTCATTCTCGACTTTGACGCGCTCAACACGATCGAGCTGGAGCAGTTCTTCTCGCCCGATAGCTTCCCACGCGAGGTGCTTAACCGCCAGGCGCTGTTTACACCCTCCGTGTTTGGTAAACTACTGAGAACTGATGAGGGCGACCCAGAGGCCAGTGAGTTCCTCGTGAACGACCAGTTCAAGCTCGTCGTGGTGTGCAAGTGCACGTCGCCACCGCCAAAGACAGCGCTGGCCATGTGTGTTTTGCATGTTCATCTACCCTCTGAATCTGTCGATCAAGCTGATAGTGGCAGTAGCAATGAAGCTGGGTCGCTGGCGAAGCTGCTCGGCGTGGGCAAGGAGGTAAAGCGCAACAGCCTGGAGCTCGTCGAGGCCGCGTTCGACAACAACCTGGAGACCGTGACTAAGCTATTAGAAAAGAACTACGACCTAGAGAGCGAGGACGGCCACGCGCATACGGCGCTCTCCGAGGCGGCGTGTCAGGGCAATGATGACATTGTGCGCTTGCTGCTAGAGCGTGGTGCAGACCCGAACAAGTGCAACGACGAGAAGCGCTCGCCGCTCTATCGCGCGTGCTACAACGGCCACATGGGCACCATTACATTACTGCTGGTGAGTGGTGCAGACCCGCGGATCCACACCAAGCAGGCCGAGACGGCCTTTGACGTGGCAAAGACGCCCGAGATCCGAGAACTGCTGGCTCAATGGGATCTCAACAAGACCGAGAAGCTGCTGGAAGAGCGGCGGAAGCTCATTGAGGCCAAGTGGCAGGAACGCATCACGTCCCACGTCGAGCGCGAGCAGTTTGCGCTCATGCAGATCCACAGTGAGCTCCTCGAACTGGCCATCAAGGGGGACGCTGATGCCATAGAGAAGCGCTTTGAGCAGCTTGCAATGGACGCGCTGGCGACGAGCGAGCGACCACGCGCCAGCGCCGACATTCGCGATGAGAAGGGGAGCACTTTGCTGGCATTGGCAGCACAGCACGACCATGTCGAAGTGGTGACGTTGCTGTTGACCAAGTGGAAGGTGTTAGCAGAGTCAGCTCAAGCCGCAGCAGTTGCGAGCTCGTCGCAGCCCCAACAGCAATTGGCAAAGAAACACGAATTGCTGGCCAAGATGCTCAAGGTGAACGTGAACTCGAGGGACTGTCGAGGTTGGACGCCCGTGGCAATCGCGGTTTTCCACGAAGCCAAGCGCTCTCTGCGGATACTGCTCGAGAATAGTGCTGACCCTAAACTCAAGAACCAGTACAACAAGAACGCTTATGATTTCGCCAAAGACGACCTGGACGCCGCGAACTGCATTGTCAAGTCGCGTGCCGAGATCCGCCAGGTACTGATTGACTGGGAGAATGAACGGCGGGTGGTGACGACCGAGGCGGTGGTGGTGATCTCACCAGCTGAACCCACTGCATCAGTGAAGGGCGCCAAGCAGAAGACTGGTGGGAAGAAACCTGGTGCCACTAGCAAGGCCAGTACTTCAATCGACAGTGGTGCTAAGACTGGTAAAGGCGTCAAGAAGGCGCCCACAGCAGCAATAAAGGAAGTCAAGTCGAATGGTAAGAAGAAGTAAACGAGCTGTTCTCTTGATCTTTCATTCAGATACAACGCTGGATGTGGTAGACTGTACATGCAATGAGTAAGACGATACGCAATATTTACAGCCAAGAGCTAGGACCTACGAATCACCAGTCTCTCAGGCCTGCTGGAGACTGGCGTCGTTACCGACGGTGTCGAACTCGTCAAAGTCCGGCAGGGTCATCTGGTTCGTGTCAGCCGCGAGCAGCTTGGCCGTGAGCACGTTCTCCTCCGAGATGGCCTTGAACTTGCGTCGGTAGCGTCTGCGCGCGCCCTTGGGGTTCTCCAGGCGCTGTCCGAGCTTGCGGCACATGCACACACCGCCGCGGTCGAGCAGTGGGTGGTGCTGGTCCGTGGTTGTCGAGCGCGAGCCCACGCTCCGGCCTTTCTCAGACGTCGCCGTCGTGCTCGAGTGCTCGGAGGGCTGGCGCGAGCGGCGACGAAACCCATGATGGTGCTGGTGAGACGGAGCCTGTTGAGATTGTGGCTCAGTGTCGTCTTGGTCCATCTCCAGTACCACAGTTTGGTCGTAACCCCTCGAGTGATGCGCTCCACCACCACCTCCGACACAAATGGGCTTGCAAAGCACGATGTTGTCCTCGTCAAAATAATAGAGCGCGTCTGAGTTCTCGAACCCGCGGGCGTGCTTCTGGTGGTGCAGCAGACCGGCGTCCATGAGCGCATTGCCGAGGCGAATGGCTTCGGCCGTACTCATCACGTAGTGCATGTCCTCCATGCGCGAGACGGCGTGCTCGCCCGTGAAGAGCGTGGGCGAGCCGTCGCCGTGGTGGCTCATGGCAACCATGTCGAACTTGAGCTCATTCATGAGGTCCTGGGCGAAGACAGCCTGGACCTCCTCCTGGATGCTCTCGAGGATGTGCACGATGTTCTGCGCTGACGGCCGCACGCGCGGGTCCGTGTGCCACGCGCTCTCGATCACCTGTCGGATGCCCGGGTGTATCGCAAGTTCTTCGAGCCTCGGCCGCTTCCCGTCGACGACGAACTCGAACACGTGCAGGTGGTTGTTCTTGAGCGTCGGGAACTTCTCGGCGCCCGGGTTCAGGATGTCCCACATGGTGATCGCGAGCGAGTACACGTCTGCGGCCTCGCCGTAGGCCGCAAGCCCCGCGCGGCCGTTGATGATCTCGGGTGCCATGTAGTCCACTGTGCCCTTGACCGTCATCTTGGCTTGCTGTGTGGTGTTCATTATGCTGGCCACTGGTGCTTCCTGGTAGTAGCTCGTTGGTGCTCCACCATTCTCCATGTCGAGCTCATTGGCGCTCTGGCCACTAAACTGGCGCAGGCGTGCACCATTGGCGAGCATAGTCGTGCTATCTTTGGTCGTCGCGCCTGAAGTCCGCACGGCCGTAGCTTGCTGCGTCTTCGCCAACGACCGGGACTCACCAAAGTCCGTGAGCTTGACGTTGTTCTCGGCGTCGACCAGGAAGTTGGACGGTTTGATGTCGCGATGCAGGAATGCCGGCGAGAAGCTGTGGATGTACGCCACGGCCCGTGCGGCGTCGATCATGTAGCCCAAGTTGATCAAGTGCTGCTGGTGATTGATGTGGTGCTTACGTCTCGCCATGGCGCATGTGACGTCGTCCAAGCTGCCCTGACAAAGCTCTGAGACGAGGCAAATGGTTGGCGGGAAGACGCACATGCCGTAGAACTTGACGATGTTTGGGTGATTGAGCGCGCCACAGAGCGCGGCTTCGTGGGAGAACTCGGCGACGGTCTCCTCAGTGAAGTCACTTGGTGTGTACACTTTGATCGCCACTGGTACGCTCGGGTGCATGAGCCCATTGAACACCGTCGCACTCGCGCCCACGCCGATCTTCTGCTTGATCTCCAGGTACGCAAAGTCGATGATGTACTTGCGGTGCATCTCGATCAACACGTGGAGTCCCTGTGACGAGATGCGCTCGTCCAGGTTGTGCTTCTGTCTGAAGAGGCTCTGTAACACGCAGGCGCGCTGGCCGAGGCCGCGCCAGTGCTCCGTGTCAGCCTTGAGCACGCGCCAGATGACGAGCGGACACATGGCGCCCCAGAGGATCGTTACGTACGTCATCGCAAAGGCTTCCTCCACGAGGTTGTGGCGGAAAAGCCCGCCGTACGTGAACGTGAACGCGTAATAGATGAACGCGAAGGCGCAGTACTCGCGGATAGTGCGTACCGAGGCCCTCCCAGGCGGCCAGATCGCGATGTACAGGTACAGGAACATGAGCATCCCGCGTCCTGCCGTGAGCACAAAGTACGCGACGGTCTTGGACGACGCGCTGCCGTCCTCCGAGGCCGTGAGCACGTACTGCAATGGGATTGTGTAGGTTGAGAGCACGAGGTTGATCGCCACTGTGCGGCGCAGAGCGGGCACAGACACGCTCTTCTGGAACATGTAGACGACGACCATGAGGAAGACGAACTGCCGTCCACTGTAGATGCACTCGGTGACAATGCCCGGGACCGTGTACTTGAACCAGTGGAGTGCGAGCGCGAGCCCCATGCACGTCGCGTACAGTCCTGTGGCGATGCCGAGGATGCACAGCAGCGGCTCAAAGGCCGGGAGGATGACCTTACGCGCCGCCGTTGAGTTGCCCTTGAGCGCGGCATTGCGGTTGTGGCGCAGGTACGCGAGCAGCGATACGCAGAGGAGGAACATGGTGAAGTACCCGAGGAGCAGGAACACTTGGAGCAGGTGGAACTTGCGTCCGAGGTACTCGAGGAGCGCCTTCTTGGCTGCAGTCTGGACCGTTTGCTTAGCCGCGTCCACTGCTGGGGATGTCGTTGCGTTCGCTACGGCAATGGCTGAGGCGTTGCTGCTCGCGAAGACGACACCAGCGACGAGGGTCTCGTTCTCGGCCGCGAGCATGAATGCGATCATGCCTGATGGTGTGGAAAGTGGTGATGATGATCCACTTGACACGCACGCACAGCCTGCGTCTCACTATCTCGAATGTGACAACGATGTTCAGTGGATGGCAGACGACGCGTTTGAGCTGAGTCAAGTTGCTGATGATGAAGATGGCGATACCTCGGGGCTAAGACGGAGGTTGAGGAATGAGGCGAGCGAGCTCTCCGGCGGGTTCCTTGCTGCTACGAAAGACTCGAAGGAGCTGTGGTGGGCGACCGCCGAGCTTCAAGAAAGCCCACGAAGAGCTCACGAAGGACTTGGAAGGTTTATCCTGAAAGCCAGTGCCTGTGTTGTTGGTGCACTCTTGAGTGGTGGTTGACCTTTTGTTCGCAAAGACAAAGGCGGCGGGCGTTCAAGGAAAATTGTGGAACGACTGGAAAACAACACGTTAGAAGGAAAGTAAAACGCAAACCCGAAACTGGGCCTCTCTCTTGCTCTCGTTCTTCTATGACGCAGCTCAGAACTTTGTGAATCACGCGTGGCACCCACCGAGTGTCCTTCGAATTCGAAGATGGTGGAGCCAAGCTAAGATTTTCAGTAAACTTCCAGTTGACAAACTTCTCGAAATCCAAACAAGTCCTAAAGCACCAGCCAGACAAGAGCAAGGGTTTGAAACAAGGCAGATGCCTGTGTCAGGAGCTCTGACTGGCTCGCTCTCGAGCCGCATTGGGATAGATGACGGTCTTCAAGAGCTTGCAAAGAATTTCTCTGTCACCGAAACGTTTCTAAACTCACGAACACAGTCGAGATCGCGAGTGCGGTGCTGTGATGGGTCTGTTGGTCGAAGCTTTCTTTGGCTCTTGTGCACCTCTCCGCCCTCCCAGATGCCCTCAGCACTCATGGAACGCCTGTAATCATTCGTGATGGAGTGAACTGCTGCTGCTGGAAAGAGGAGGAGCTCTCGGAATCCGTTGTCTGTCACAGGTCCACTCATCCACAGAAGGAACCACCACCAACGAAGTAGAAACCCACTTTGTAGAATACAACACCACTTGATTCCCATTCGCATAAAAACTTTCCCACTCCCGACTGACTCACAAGGGATGATCTCTGAACACACGGCAGCTTTTTCTACGCGGCCGTCACGGACACAGCGCCGCCTGTCACAGCGTCGAAGCCGTCAAAGTCCGCATCGGCGGCCGTGCTCGAGAGCAGCTTGGCCGTCAAGACGTTCTCCTCGGCAATGGCCTTGATTTTGTTATGGTGATTCCGCCTGAACCGTCTTCGCGAGTGCTTGGCGACCTCGAGCCGCTGGCCGAACTTGCGGCAAGCGCACATCCCTCCGTTCTCGAGCAGCGGCGCGCCCGAGTGCGAGTGCGACTCGTAGCTTTGCTGCTCCGAGGCCGACGCCGTGTGGCGCGCGCGTCTCGAGCGGCGCGTCGACGTCGTCGTCCCGATCTCGGCCGCAAGCTCCGAGTAGTTTGAACTGGTGGTTGTCGCTGTGGTGACGCCACTTTGCTCCTCGTCGATGCCGCCCAATACAGGCACGACCTTGCAGCCGAATGGCTGGCAGAGCTGGATGTTGTCCTCGTCAAAGAAGTAGAGCGCATCCGAGCTCTCGAAGGCGCGCGCGTGCTTGACGTGGTGCATGAGGCCGGCGTCCATGAGCGCGTTGCCGATGCGGATGCCCTCACCCATGGACGCTACGAACTGGAGCTCGCACATGCGGTTGAGCGCCTGCATGCCACTGAACGTAGGCGTCTGTAGTGGCGGTGCCGCACCTTTCGAGGCTTTCGAGCCACTCGTAGCACTAGTACCTGCACCGCCGTACTTCGTGGTGGTTGTCGTGAGCTCGGAGCCACTCATTTCAAAGCTCAGCTGGGCTGCGAAGGCGGCTTGGACCTCCTCCTGAATGCTCTCGAGGATGCTCACGACGTTCTGCGCCGACGGCCGCAGCCGCGGATCGTGGTGCCACGCGCTCTCGATCACCTGGCGCAGCGGTTCGTGGATGTCGAGCGAGAGCTCGGGCCGCTTACCGTCCACGACGAATTCAAAAATCTGCAGGTGGTTGTTCTTGAGCGCGGGAAATTTCTCGTCTCCGGGGTTGAGAATGTCCCACATGGTGATTGCCAACGCGTACACGTCTGCAGCCTCGCCGTAGAGCGCGAGCCCGGCCTTGCCCTTGATGATCTCCGGTGCCATGTAGTCCACCGTTCCACGGACAGTCATCTGGGCCGCGATGGACTTGGACGCCTGCATGCCCAGGTTCATGTTAGCGAATGGCGAGGGCGATGGTGGACGTTCATTGCCATCTTGCAGCTGGAGAATGGTGGTGTTCTCAGTCAGGCTCGACGAGCGGCTCACGGTCGTGGCGCTCGTGGTTGGGTTCTGGGTCACAATGTCGCGTGGCAGCGACCGCGACTCGCCAAAGTCCGTGAGTTTGACGTTGTTCTCAGCGTCGACGAGGAAGTTCGCTGGCTTGATGTCGCGGTGTACGAACGCCGGCGAGAAACTGTGGATGTACGCCACAGCCCGCGCGGCGTCGATCATGTACGCGAGGTCAACGAGGAACTGCTGGCGGTTCGGGTGGTGCTGGCGGCGACTCACAGCGCATGTAACGTCCTCGAGGCTGCCCTGACAGAGCTCTGAGACGAGGCAAATGGTCGGTGGACACACGCACATGCCGTAGAACTTGACGATGTTTGGGTGATTGAGCGCGCCACAGAGAGCGGCTTCGTGGGAGAACTCGGCGACGGTCTCCTCAGTGAAGTCACTTGGCGTGTACACCTTGATCGCCACTGGTGTCGTCGAGTGGAGGATGCCATTGAACACAATGGCGCTCGCGCCCACACCGATGCGCTGCTTGAGCTCCAGGTAC
>JAASGT010000006.1:0-94156 GCA_023334315.1 Globisporangium alternatum
AGGATATCGAGCGTGTGGGATGCGCACAGTAAAAGAAAGCCGTCTCGTCGAGGTTGAACACGTCTCTCTTTGCATACAGCTGAGTTATCTCCTGCAGCCTCCTCCGCCCTTCCTCTACTATTGACGCATCGGCCGATGCCGCTTCGCCGCACACGCGCTTGGACGTCAGGTCGTGGCGGCGCTGGAACTTGCAGAACCAGCCGCTTGAAAAGACCATGCTCTTGAGCTCTGCACTCGCCGCGCGCGTGTCTTCAGCAATGATGTCGTCACGAATTTTGGCTGCCTTGTCACAAATTGTCGCGCACGTTACGACCGGCAGCTTCCATGCCTCGCTCGCTCGTATCCACCGCAGCAAGCGCTCTTCCAGCAGCGGGCAGCTCACGCGTCGAATAGTCTTTGCGGCAGGTCGAAGTGTTTCCTTATCCGGGCGGAGCAGTGCGCGATGGAGAGTCAATCGTGACGGTGCACGCATGAGCTTGAATGTGGCGACAGCCCAGCCTGCGAGCTCGCGCTGCGTCAGTCCTGGCGTAGACGCGTGGTGCTTGCGAAGCAGTTGCTGCTGCTCCCTCGTGAGTCGCACGTACTGCTTTGCAGAGCTCATTGTTTTGAATGGCATTGCTTGTGATACATTGGTGGTTTTGACTGGCGCGCTGAACGTGGCAGGCGTGAGTGGCTGTGGCAGACGTGGTTGGTCCTGTTGCGCGTGACAGGCGTGGATGGATGCGCAAGTGAAGTGGTCCACACAACTGATTTTTGAACGATATTATCGCTTTTGTCGGAGTATAAAATAGTTGTGGTGTGTCAATTTGAGAGGATGCCTGTATCACCACAACGGTTTTTTCATTATACTCCCTAAGGCTCCAACGCTCTGAGCTCCGAGTCACGAAGAGCTCCGCTCTGGTTGCATGGAATAAGCAAAAGTTCATGTTGTTTCAAGGTGCTTTCAACCTTATGTTCATATATGCATGCGCAGTTGGTTCAAACACGATGATGGATATCTCCTACACGTAGTCAACGTCGCCGCGTACCACAGGTTTCCGGATCCCACCGGCATTCGTGGACGTGAGCGACTTAGGCAGCGCCGCAGACGTCATGGACATGGCCTCCGTCGCGTCGATCGACTCGGTACGCGACGCATTCGAGACGATCACCAGTGACGTGCCCAGGATGATGAGTAACGAGCCGCCGATCGTGAAGTACCCGGGCACGACGTCCACGCCCGCCACCACGCCGAATATGGTCGCCAGGATCGGCTCCATGAGCATCACGACCGACACCACGATCGGGTCAAAGTACTTCATCACGCTCAGGTACCCAATCGTGCCAATGAGCGTGCACACCACGACGATGTACATCTCCGTGAGGATGCGTGCGGAGCGTACCCAGCCGAAGAGCCCGATCGTGTCGTGCGTCGAGAACTCGAACGGCACTTCGAGCAGCGAGAAGATCGGGAAGTGCAGCAGCGCTGAGACCAGGAACACACCCGTGAGCAGCACCGACACGTTCATCTCCGTCCGGAGCTTCTTGGCCGTAATCAAGTAGAACACGCCGCCGACGGCGCCCAGCAGCGCGACCAGGTCCCCCGCCAACGACACGTCCGCAACAGCCGACGACGACGAAGAGGAACCAGTGATTGGAGAGTGGTCCAGCGTCGTGATCGTCCCGCCGATAATGCCGATGCCCGTGCCCAGGCCTTCGAACTGCGACACGTATTGCCCCAGCATCAGCCGCCCGATGACCATGATCAGCGAGTGACAGTTGTTGAAGATGTACGCGTGGCCGATCGACGTGTGGCTCAACGCCCAGAGGAACGTCATCATGAACAGCGAGTACGACAGCGAGCACGAGAGGAACAGGAACATGTTGCGCGTCGTCAGGCGCGGGACACCGTCGTCGTAGATGGACCACGCAGCGAACGGCAGGAACACCAGCACGGACGCCGTCGAGCGCCAGAAGAGCTTCATGAACGGGTCCACGTCCGTCTGCATGTCAAGCGCGGGACCGAGAGACGAGATCGTCAGCAGCGATGCGAGCAGCAGGAGATACCCGACGACGGGAACCTGGCGCTTGACGCAGATCTGCAGCTCCAGTGCGCCGTTCTTCAGCTCCAGCGTCTCCACCGCGACGCCTTTCACGTCCGTAGGCAGCGATGACCACCGGCGCAGCAGACTCGGGCGCTTGAAGTCGTCCTCACCTCCAGGGACTGCGAGAACGTACTGTTGAGACTCACCTCGTACACGCGTCGTCTGCGGCAACTCGATCAGATACGCCTTCTTGGCCGCCGTCATCGGAGTCAGCACGTCGTCGTCTTCGCCTTCTTCCAATTCCAACGGGTCGAACGGAATCGACAGGACAAATGAGTTCTCCGCCTGCTCCAAGAACGAGCTCTTTCGGCGCTTGATCTTCATGGACGGGCTCGACGGCTCGCGAGAGTGCGGTGAGCTGGGATTCAGCAACGGCGTGCTTTCGTCCATCTGCTCTTCCAGCTCCTGGAGCTGGTTCACGCCAACGACAAAGCCTTCAAAGACGCTGCCTCGGCGGTGCGAGTTCACAGCTCGAAGCGTCGAATCGTCATCAGCGGCTGAGACAGCGAGGAACACGTTCTTCGACGAGCGTGGCGCAGCACTCAAATTCGAGGAGGGGGCGATGTCCTTGGCGACAAACACTGGCCACGGCGAAAGGAGCGCCATGCTGTCATTCTCAACGATGTGGTCATACTGCTCCTGCGTCTCGATGCTGAGCCACACGTCACCAGCCGTGTCCACGTACTTCAAGCCGTACGACGGACGCAGCACATTCAGAGCCTCAGCGAGCGAAAACTTTGGCTTCTCGTACGCAAGCATTTCGAGCGCAGCGAAGATTCGCCCAGTCGTCAGGAAGAGACCCGCGTCAACCGCATCATATTGCCTGAGCCCACGCCCGATGCGTCGGATGTTGCTGGACTGTCCAAACTGCACTTTACCCGCCGTGTCAGGCAACCCCTTCAGCTTCTTCGTGTCCGAGTCGACGAGAACGCACGCAACGCAGTCCTCTAGGTCGAACGACGCCAAACGCACGATGATCGACTTGTCAAAGACGTGGTCCGCCGTGTGGATCAGGAACGGCTTCGTGAACATTTCGCGCGCCGAGAGCAGCGTGCGCGCATGCCCGTATGGCGTCTCTTCGCCTAGATTTAGGAACTCGATCTTCATCTTGTGAAACATGAACGAGTCCTTCACGTGCTCCATGATCTCGTGTCCATAGTACGAGATGATGATCACCACGCGCTCCATACCGGCGACAAAAAGTTGTGCCAAGATGTGCTCGATCAGCGTGTACTCGCCGAGCTGGATCAAGCACTTTGGCGTGTCCGATCCTTCGAGACACATCGTGCTGGACGCAGCAGTGATAAGAACCTCACGCACGGCCGAGCGGCTGACGCCGCCGCTCGGGCTCTTCCCGACGGCTTCAAACGGCACGTCTTGTCCGCGGTTCACGATCACGCCCTGCATGTCGACCGCGTCGTCGGACTGCATGCCTCGCACGAGCTCGCTCTCCGGTATCCGCGCGATCTCGCTGAGCTTTTGCAGGTCCAGCGCGTACACGTTGGACGGCACCTCCGTGTCGATTGTGAGCTTCTGGCGGCTGGGCTTCATCATCTTTCGACGCTACTGAGATGGATCCGAACTCGATCTTCTTGTTTCTTCAAACGGGAGCTGGATGGGAGAAATGGGAGTTGAACGTCCGGTGCTTCTTCATGCAGCAGCAGCACCTTGAGACAGAGACGGCAGACGGCAGGTGGCGCGAGAGAGGCGATAGACAGAGAGAGATGGAGAGAGAGAGCGACCGTCCGGCAGCACCTTCCTTCCGTAGCTTCTGCTTGTTGCTGTTTCTGTGGTGAAATGCGCTTTTGGTTTCGGATTCCGCAATGAATTGCGCAAAGCAAAACGCAATTCGTTTCTTTGTCAAGGTTCCAAAATGGACCAAAAACGCAATTCATTTCAATTTTGTGAAAATGAATTGCCAATCACAAGCTGAGTCGTGCCATTTTGTTTCTGTCGTGAACAGAAAGGAAGGCAAGAAGGCTCACGCTCTCGCGATGGCGTTCAACTACGTGGCGACGGCACAGAAGCCCACGAGCGTGACGCACTCGCTGACGGCGGCGTTCACGGGTCCGAACGACGTGAACCTGCTACTCGCCAAGTCCACGCGCTTCGAGGTGCACCTGCTCACGCCCGAGGGGCTCTTCCCGCAGCACGACATCAACCTCTACGGCCGCATCGCGATCTTCGAGGTCTTCCGCGCGACTAATGAGCCGCAGGACTGGCTCTTCATCGTCACGCAGCGCTTCCAGTTTTGCGTGCTCGCGTACGACCCGGTGCAGCAGCAGGTTGTGACGAAGGCGCATGGTACGATCCGCGACTCGATCGGCCGCAGCAGCGAGATCGTGACCACAGGCAACATCGACCCCGAGGGGCGCCTCATCGGCATGAACCTGTACGAAGGCTACTTCAAAGTGATTCCGATCGACAGCAGCAAGGGCATTTTGAAGGAGACGTTCAACATCCGCCTCGACGAGCTGCGCGTGATCGACATCAAGTTCCTCCACGGCTACAACAAGCCGACGATCTGCGTGCTCTACGAGGACTACAAGGCCGCGCGCCACGTGAAGACGTACCACATCCTCGTGAAGGAGAAGGACTTTGCCGAAGGACCGTGGAGCCAGTCGAATGTCGACGCCGGTGCGAGTCTGCTCGTGCCCGTGCCAGCACCCTGCGGTGGCGTCCTCATCGTTTCCAACCAGACGATCGTGTACCACAACGGCTCGAGCTTCCACGCGATTCCGATGCAGAGCACGGTGATTCAGGTGTATGGCTCCGTGGACAAGGACGGTTCGCGCTTCCTGCTTGCGGATCAGTACGGGACGCTGTCGGTTGTCGCACTGCAGTTCACTGGCAAGGACGTGACGGGCGTACACTTGGAAGTGCTCGGAGAGACGAGCATCGCGTCCTGCATCTCGTACCTGGACAACGGTGTCGTCTTCGTCGGCAGCGCGTTTGGTGACTCGCAGTTGATCAAGCTCAACCCTGAGCGCGACGAGCAGGGCACGTACATCGAAGTGCTCGACACGTATGTGAACGTTGGTCCGATCATCGACTTCTGCGTCATGGACCTCGATCGTCAGGGTCAGGGCCAAATCGTTACGTGCAGTGGCGCCGACAAGGACGGATCGCTGCGCGTGATCCGCAACGGCATTGGCATCAATGAGCAGGCGAGTACGGAGCTTCCCGGCATCAAGGGCATGTGGGCGCTGCGCGAGACGTTTGCGAGCGAGCACGACAAGTACCTACTGCAGAGCTACGTGAGCGAGATCCGCATCCTCGCGATCAGCGACGACGACGGCATGGAAGAACGCGAGATCGACGCGTTCCTGAACGCAAAGACGCTCTGCTGCCGCAACTTGCTGGGCAACGCGTGGTTGCAAGTCACGGAGGGAGAGATGCGCGTGATCAACTCGGAGACTTTCCAGGTGACTTCTTCGTGGACGCCTCCTGCTGGCTCGCGAATCACAGTCGCGGCCGCGAACCCAACGCAAGTGGTTGCAGCCACGTCTGGTGGCGTACTCGTGTACCTGGAAGTGCGCGACAAACAGCAGCTCGTTGAGACTGCGCAGGTGAAGCTGGATTACGAGATTGCATGCGTGGACATCACGCCGTTCCCACCCAGCAAGAACCCAGCCGCCGCTCAGGCGTCTGGCGACGGCGATGTGATGATGGAGAGCACTTTGGGTCAGCACTGGGAGCTCAACGCTCTGAAGAGCTCCATCTGTGTCGTGGGGCTCTGGACGAACTTCTCTGTGTGCGTGCTGCAGCTTCCAAACCTGCAACAGCTGACGAAGGAGCCTCTGGGCAATGATTTGCTGCCGCGTTCGGTGCTCTGCAACACGTTTGAAGGCCAGAACTACCTCCTCGTCGGCCTTGGCGACGGTAGTCTCGTGAACTTCCACGTCGACGCTACTTCGGGCACGCTGAGCAACCGGAAGCGCGTGTCGCTTGGCTCGCAGCCCATCGCGCTCTCGACATTCCGCTCGAAGGACATGACGCACGTGTTCGCGTCCTGCGACCGCCCGACGGTGATCTACTCGAACAACAACAAGCTGCTCTTCTCGAACGTGAACGCGAAGGAGGTGAACGTGATGTGTCCGTTCGACTCGGAGTCGTTCCCAGAGTGCTTGGCGCTCGCCTCTGAAGAAGAGCTGACAATCGGCACGGTGGACGACATCCAGAAGTTGCATATCCAGACGTTCCACCTGAACGAGTGGGCAAGGAGAATCGCGCACAACAGCCAGTCGCACACGCTCGGTGTGCTCACGGTAAGCTTCAGTGTGGACGACAACGGCGACGAGGTGGACCAAGGCTTTGTGCGCCTCATCGACGACCAAACGTTCGAAATCCTCAACTCGTACCGCCTCGATCCGTTCGAGACGCCGTGCTCGATCATCGTGACGCCGCTGAGTGGCGACGCGTCCAACGCGTCGTACTTTGTGATCGGAACCGCGTACGTGCACCAGGAGGAGTCAGAGCCGCACCAGGGACGCATTCTCGTGTTCTCAGTCACGGGTATTCATGGCGAGCGTAAGCTGCAGCTCGTGACAGAGAAGGAGGTGAAGGGTGCAGTGTACTGTCTGAACGCATTCAACGGCAAGGTGCTTGCGGGTGTGAACAGCAAGGTGCACTTGTACAAGTGGAGCGAGAACGCGGACAACGAGAAGGAGCTGATCTCGGAGTGCGGTCACTACGGCCACACGCTGGCGCTGTTCATGGAGTCGCGCGGCGATTTCATTGTCGTTGGTGACTTGATGAAGTCGATCTCGCTGCTGAGCTACAAGCAGCTGGACGGGAGCATTGAGGAGATTGCGAAGGACCTCAACTCGAACTGGATGACGGCGCTCGGCATTGTCGACGACGACACGTACATTGGTAGTGAGACGGATTTCAACCTGTTTACGGTGCAGCGCAACAGCGGGGCCGTGTCGGACGAAGAGCGCGGGCGACTAGAGACTGTTGGTGAGTACCACCTGGGCGAGTTTGTGAACCGCTTCCGCTACGGTTCGCTCGTGATGCAGAACAACGCGAATGTGGCGTTGGGCACTTCGTCGTCATCGTCCTCGGACATGGTGGACGTTGGCCAGCAGTCGAGTGCGCTAACACCGTCGGTGAACCAGCACCAGTCGATGCTTTTCGGTACCGTGAGCGGCATGATTGGCGTGATTGTGCCGATGACAAAGGACCAGTTCGTGTTCCTGGCACGCATGCAGAACGCACTCAACAAGGTGATCAAGGGTGTCGGTGGCTTCTTGCATAAGGAGTGGCGCACGTTCGAGAACCGCCGATCGATCTCCGAGGCCAAGAACTTCATCGACGGCGACCTGATCGAGAGCTTCTTGGATCTGCCCAAGGTGCAGATGGCCAAGGTCGTGGAGCTCCTGAACAACGACGGCCACCTGGACGACAAGGAGCCGATCACCGTCGAGGATCTGACGGCCCGCATCGAGGAGCTCGCGCAGCTGCACTAGGTGCTGATTGGTATGCTGGAACGCAAAGGACATCGTGGAGATGGCGTTGGTGATGAGGAATATATTTGGGAATCACTGTGTTGCTGCTGTCAGCAGCTCAGAACAGAAACCAGTACCTTCTGAGAGTAATGCTGACTTATCTGTACCGAATTAAAGACACTATTATTTTGTGAAGGTCGCGTGACGACTGTGCACATCACGATGTCGATACGTTTCCTTTACCCGTAATAATCGATACAAACTTATTACAGAGGGTACGTAAAGTGACCTGGCTCACTACTGGTGCTCTACAACACTCGTACATTTTCTTCGAGATTTGAATCACTCTTCGTGTAACTAAAAGATGGAGATCGTGGCTCTGAACGAGGAGCTCCGGCGCGAGTTCTCGCCCGTACTCAAGTTGCTGCGCCCTCCACCACAGCCAGTGGCTACAGCAGCATTTTCGCGTAGTTCAGGGAAGAAGCGGGCAGCAGCGCGGTCCAAGACACCTGTCTCCGCTAAACCCGCAGAGAGTGATGCTGCTGCTGACCCCGTGCCGTCGTCGTCCTCATCAGCAGCGCCCTCTGCTGAAGCTGAAGACGCGCCAGCGCCGCCGTCCGACACGCCTCCTGCTGCTATTAATGCTACTTCTGCTGCTACTAATGATGTAGCAGCGCCTGAGCTTCCCGAGAAGACAGCGGCCCCATCGCAGCAGCTCGTGCGCATCGACCGCTTCAAACAGCACTGCCTCACGGTCGTGCATCGACTGAACACGTACCAGTACGGCACCAAGCAGGCCTTTTGCCAGGAGATCGCACAGCTTTTGCTGGTCGCGCGCACGCCAGAGCAGCAGCAAGAGTTACAGGTACGGCTTGCTGTATAGGTGGCAATCTCCTTATGCATGGAGCTGTTTGTGCAAATGACATATCTTGTGTGAATGCGATGTGTCGTGATGCTGTAGCACTTAAGTGAGCGCGTGGCGAATGTGCAGATGCGAGAAGCCAACCTAGAGACACAAGTGTACGGCTCGCTAGAGTTCGACACGCGTGCGAGCATCCCAGGCTTACAAGAAGTGGAGAGCAACGCATCATCCTCAGCCAAGAAGTGGCTCTGCAACGTGAACATCAAGGAGCATTCGATCTCGATCGGTACGTACCTGACGCGCGAGAACGCGCTCAAGGCCTACGAGCTCTTCCGCTTTGACCGCAGCTCGAGTCGAGGTGGCGCCGCGAGCGTCTACAAACTGGCAGAGCGCCTCGCGATCGGCCAGCAAGAGTCGGACGAGAAAGTACTGCTGGCCGCGATGGACAAGTGCCACTCGCACGTGTCATGGCAGCGGCTCCATGACATGATCTCGCTCTCCACGGTGCCAGCTTCGAGTGTTGGGGCGTCAGCTGTTGGACCAGGAGGAGTGGCAGCTCAGCACCAGGCTCGCGACAAGGAGCAGAGAGATGTGAACCAGCAGAATGCGCTCAGCACACCGTCCAAGGCGTCGCAGCGCGGCGTCTCGTCGCCATCCACTGGTTCCTCGTCACACACGCCGCTGTTCTCGCCGACCACGGGCCTCGCGCCATCATTGTCGACCACATCGTCGTCCACCTTAGCAGCGAAGGGCAAGAACGCGAAGAAGCGCAAGAAAACCGCAGACCGACTGTCGCACCTGCGGTTGCGCCGATTGATTCAGAAGCGCCTCTGCCCTCATCTCAAGGGTAAGGAGGTGTGCGTCATGCGCCGCCCCGAGAGCGCGCATCTTGAGGACAAGGCCGCGTGGGCGGCCACGGGACGGCTCGAGGCCGGCAAGGTGTTCTCATACAAGTACGAGAAGCTCGTGACGTTCGCGGACTACGTGGCCGACGGGATGCGCAACCCCGTGTCTGCGTGTCCGCACATCTTCCTCGTCAAGACAAGAGAGAGCATCGACGACCACCTACTCGTGTGCGACACGTTCTCGGACGCCGAGCGCCTGCAGCTCGGCCAGGACTTTAGCGGCTCGATGCAGAACTACATGAAGTCGCCCGAGCCCAAGGCGAATCGTCGACGCTGAAAAGATGTCCTATGTGTGAATGTGGACAGTATCTCTCAAGAGCTCTTTTGAATGTGGACAGTGCATGTGGACATTTTTTCTAATGTGACCAACTCGTGTGGATAAAAACGGCATTGCGCATTTGGATTCTGTTGTTTCTTATATGGGGAGAAAATGGGTGGCTGCGAGACGCTCTCATGAGAGTAACTTGTCCACCAGGTGCGTACACAAAAACACGTGGGGCTCTACGAGAACTTCTCGCCCGTGACGGGACAGACGTCGAGCTTGCCGTTTGTGCAGTTGTAGTGCACGACGTTGCCGTTTGGGTACACCGCGAAGACGATGTCGCCGATGCGCTTCTTGCACGAGAAGCAGAGTGTGTTCGGGTCGATCTCGACGCTCGCGTGCAGCTTCTCGACGCGCGAGCACTGCACCTGCAGGTTGTAAATATTCGACAGGCTCTTGGCAATGCGCATCTCGCGCACGTTGTGCGCGCTGTTGGGCAGCACCTGGCTAAAGTACTCAACGAGCTTGTTGAGCGGCGTGCTCGTCGGGATGATCTCGAGCACGGCCTTGCCGTCCATTGTCTTGCCGTGGCGGCTCAGCAGTTGAAACGCATAGTCCGTGAACGCCGCCTTCTTCGACTCGTCCGGCGGGTTGAAGCAGAGCTTGAGCAGCTGCACGAGCGCTCCGTTGCCCTCGGTCTTCTTCTTCTTGCCATTCGCATCGCGGTGCGTGCCGCTGCTCGCGCCGTACTTGGCCGAGTAGCTCTCAGCGCCCTTCAGGTCGTTCAGTTCGTACACGAGGCACTGGATCGCTTCTTCGTGCAATCCACCGCGGCCACAGAGGATCACAAGCTCGTTGTAGAGCACCGTGCCCTTGATCTTCGCTACGAGTGGCGTCACGTCGTACCGTGACGAACCCGACTTCAGGAACTTGAGCAACCGCTTGCGTGCGTCACCCAGCGAGCCAGGCTCCTTGCCCGGGTGCGACTTGGACGGCGTCTCGCCCGCGTTCACGAGCTTCAGCACTTCGTCGAGGTACTCGAGCGCAAGGCGTGTGTGGTGTGGGTCCACCGACGTGTTCTCCAACACGATCGCGTCGTCGTCGCCCTCGGCGTCGCCACCCAAAAAGTGACTGTAGCTGTCGTTCACGCCCAGCGACTCGACCGAGTTGGTCGTCGCCGCCGCAACCGCGAAGTTGTCGCGCTCGCTCTTCACGAGCGTCTCGAGGTACTTCTGCACGATCGACGGATCGTCCGAGTGCTCGCGCAGGTGGGCGACGACGTCGTTCGACGGGAGCGGCGGCTTGCGCTCCGTGAAGATACGAAGCGCCTGCTTGGGCGTCGTGGCCTTCATGATCCAGATCGACTGCTCGTAGATGAACTTGTCCTGGTCCTCGGGCACGGCTACGAGCACGTCGATCGCGGCCTCCACAGCGCTGCGCGGCACGTTCGTTTGCTTGTACTCGCCCGAGTGCAGGCGCGAGTACACGTCCACGGCATCCCTGTGCTTGCCCTGGATCATGCGCAACTGGCCCACTTCGTAGTACAATTTGTTCTTGAGCAGCAGTGCCTCGCAGGACTCGAGCTCGAGCGCACAGCTCTCAGCCTCCTTGTTCTCCTCGATGAGCGCGAGCAGCTCCTTCTGCTTCTTGAACACCACGTACAGGCGGAAGAGCGCCGTGTCAATCGCCTCAGTGCGACGCGCGTCCTTTGGCCCACCGAGTTGCGACGAGTTGCTTGAAGACACTGATCTCGAACGAGAGACCGCACGCAACCGCGACTGGCCCTTGTCCTTCACGTGCTTCTTGTACGACTCGAGGAACCGCAGCAGCGACTTGTTCGCCGCGACCACCAGGTCGTTCGGGTCCGCGCGCGCGACTTCGGACGCCAGCGATGACCGCTGCGTCGCCAGGATCTCCTTGATGACCGACTTAATGTCGGGCGACATGCTCGAGCCGCGCGGGAGCACTTCGGGCTTCAGAATCGCAGGCTCGTAGGCAAACGAGTCACACTGGAACTCCGGGAAGAACGCCAGGTACTCGCACGGTTCGACCGCGGCCTTGTACATATAGTCGGCGGCCGAGCCGAACTCGAGCCGACGCAGCAGCGCGACGGTCGCCTGGCGCTGGAAGCGCTTGATCTTGCTGCGCTGCTTGTCCGAGGCCAGACCGGTGATGGACTTGCGCACAATGTCCTGCGCCTCGTCGATGCGACCGCGGTCCAGGAGCTCTCCGATCTGCTGGTCGAGCGGCATCTGCTCCACCTTGACGACCGACGACTTGGAACCTTCGCGCACGCCGGCGATGATCACGTCTTCTGCGTCGCCCGTGGGCCGCGGCTCCATGTCGAACTTCATACCGTTGCCAAATATCGACGACGCGCGCTGCAGTGGCAGCAGCTGCACGAAAGACTGGTCGAGTGCATTGTGGATCTCAATGCCGACGCGTGGGATGAGCCCCACGAGGTACGGCGCCGTGTACTCGATGGCGATGGGCGACTGCGACCACGTGATCGAGGTCTTGGGCAGTGGCTCGCCGTTGAAGCCCATGAAGACGCCCACGCGGTCGAGTACGGAGATGAGAATCTCCTCTTTTGGCAGCAGCTTGACGAGCGGATACACCTGCGGGTTCTGGATCCCAGGCGAGTTGATCGGTGCGCTCTCGCCGCTCCTGTCGTTGAGCAGGAAGTAGTCCTTGCGGAAGCCAACGACGACCTTGTTGCGGTACCAGGACATGGACTCGGGCACCTCCTGCACGGGGAACTCGCGCAGGAACGTGTATGACTTGTCCGAGTTGTGGTACTGATAGATTACGATCATCTTGCGCTTGAGCTGCGCGACACCCAAGCGGAAGTGCGGCGGCCCGCGCTGGTTGATGCACATCACGCGCGCCTTGTGCACGTTCACCTTGGAGAAGTCGAAGGCCAGCGGCTGCAGGTCCGTGGCGCCGTGCGCGCTCAGCTCGCCGTTCGAGATCACGATCACCATGCGGATGTGCGGCACGGCGATGATCTGCTCGACCGCCTGACCGTGCTCGAATACGTACGAGACGCCCGGTGTGGACGTGCCCTTGCGCGTGTCATACATCACGAGCCGCCCATCGCTCGAGCCGATCACCACGCGCGACGAGTAGTGCGCGAGACACTCGATCTTGCCCTCGAAGCCGCTCACGAGCGTCGTTGTGCGGAACGCCGCGCGCTGGCTCGCCTCGCTGCCTCCTTCCGACGACATCGCGGCTGTGTGTGTGTGTGCGTGAGGCTGCTGCTTGTTGCTATGTGGGCTCTGTGAGGTGCTTCAGTCGGCGCCCCTTCCCTCGTACACGTACACGTGCGAGGTGCCGAAGTGCTCCGAGCTTCTCGCCTTCCTTCTCTTCTGACTCAACAGGAAAGTGGGGGGAGTCGTTGATATGTTCAGAAATGGGGAAGGATGTACTTGATATATGTATGTTTATTTTGAAAATATAGAAAATCTCAAAATCAAAATGTCAATCAAGATGCAAAAAGGTATTCAAGTTACTATGTGAGCGGTCGGTCTGTTTTCTCAATCGGTCGGTCGAAAAAATGATTTTTTTGCACATAAATTCATTTTATGTGCGTTTGAGCACGGTCGTAGAGCTGGTTGTTTTTTGGTCGGGAAAATCACAAAAGGTGTACAGTCTCCCTCCCATTATTTACATGAAAACATATGAAACTAAATATGTATTTATAAAAATTCTTATAAATTTGCAGGTTATAAGAAAAGCAGGTGTTGTTAAGGTTGCTGGGCGCTCTGAACGAATCCAATTTTGACTTGTTAAATATACAAAGCTGCTCGTTATTGATTACAATTAGCTAAGTAGCTGACTGAGCGTCGGCGCGCCAACACGCAGCTTCTCAATGCTCGCTACAAGCTCAAACACGTCTTCGTCGAGAATCTTTATATGACGCCAGCAGTTTGCAATCGTTGAGCGCGAAACCTCTTCCCATGCCTCTTGTGCCCACTTCATCGCCACAAGCACGTCCAGTTTAAGCAGTGAGTCGATGTCTCTCTCCGCATTCTCCTTTCCGACCTCTGCAGTGCGGCTCAGCACGTCGTCGAACCGGTTGCCGACATGGCGCTGCTGAGTCTGTTTATTTTCGCTTTGGACGCGTTGATGATGCCGGCATCTTGCGGCTGGAGGAAGGGGTCTCTTCTTCGCTGTCACTCGAGCACGCCACGCTCTCTTCTTTACCGTCTCTGCAGCTTGCTGCTCTGGTTTCGTTGTGTGAATGAACGTATGCTGCCTCCGCTTCTTCATTTTCTCTAATGTACGTTGGTCTCTTCCGCTCATCGACTAGCGCGTCGCTCTCGTCACCACTATTGTTCGCCAAGTCGATTACAGTAACTGAAGCACGAGTTGACGCTGGAGTGCGCATGAGCAAGTTGGTGCCGTCGTCCTTCTCGCCACTCCGTGTTGTTCTTTTCGTCGTCAGTACCGTTTTGCGTGTCGCTCTCGTCGTCGCTCAAGTTCGTCAGGTCGACCACAGCAGCAAAAGCCGACGGTCGTGGTGCTGGAAGCAGGTCGGTACTGTCGTCTTATGTATCATCTACGTGCTCGTTTGTTGCCTTTGGTGCACGGGAGTGTATCTGACCAGAGTACGGGAGGTTTCCCTTGTCCAGCTTGGAGTGCTCGCTCAAGAGATGCGCGCGCATCAGCGGTACTCTGTACGCACGCTGCGAGGCTCTGACTGGAGCGCGCGCGTGCATGTGCTTCTTGTTTCTTGACCTTGGAACAAGCCAGCCTGTGCGGCTGATCTTGACTTTCTTATGCTTTTTGGCTTGCTCTCCATACGACAACGCACCAACGTCTTCGCTGCGCTTCATGTTTGCTCGGAAGTGAGCAGCTCGTGTGGCTCAATGGCGAGATTGCTGGTTTGCAAAATCGGAGCGATAGTTGGTGTGTACATATGGTGTTACGCGACAAGATGTGTATGTGACCTTTCAGACAAACGTGTGTGCACTTCCCGCCGTTTTTACTTATCCCATACTCAATTTGACAATATCTTTCAAATTCCTACACCTTTTGTCATTTTCGTCATTTTCCCTTTTGGTCATCCGATCTCGCCAGTTGTTTAATTCTTTACAGCAGTAAAAGGCAGGAAGATGAAGCTCGCGACGGCTGCGGCGCAGAAGCTCAAGGGCGTGATCGTCGAGTACGACGTACTCTGCAGCACGCTCATCGGGCGCTCGGTGTCCGAGCAGGTGGGTCATCAGCGGCGCAAGCTTGCAGCGGCGGCCGCGACGAAGCAGCAGGAGGCCGAGAGCTCTTCCTTCGGCGCGAGTTTCGCGTCCATGAGCAACATGTTCGTGAGCGACGTGCGCTCGCTGCTCAAGGACCTGAACCAGGACTCGACGGGTAAGCCGTGGGTGGCCAAGGACCGACTACAGAACGTGCTTCAGGGCCTGCCGTCTCAATGTACGTCTCACTGTACACTACTTGTTCTATGCGTGTCTGTGTCATTCTTTGCCAGTCGTTTGACACGTGTGTTGCTGCCCATAGATCTAGAAAAAGTGACGAGCGATCCTGGCAAAGAGATCGCTGCCGCTGGCAAGACCGACGACGAGATCCACCTGGAGAAGCAACTGGCGTCCGCGTCGCAAGAACTCGAGCGCATGCGGGAGGAGAAGGAAGCCACGCGCAAGAAACAGGACCGAAGTCGCCTCGAGCGAGTGCTCGGCGGTGGCAGTAGCAGCAGCAGTGGTGGTGGAAGCTCGGCGCGCGACAAGTACTTGGACAAGATCAACCAGCTCAAGGCAAATGCGAAGAATCGTTCGGTGGATCCCACCACGCTCAGCCCACTCGACGCGACGGCGGACAACCTGGACCTGACGTCCAAGGGCTTGTCGACGTGGCTCGTGAACGAAGGCGCGAACGAATTGCTGGTACGAAAGACGTATGTCAGTTATAAACTACTGGGTTTCTTTGATTAGCGACTCATGAGTGATGTGTTGTTGCAGAGCTACTCGAGCATGCGAGGTCTCGTCAAAGCCGTGATCCCAAACCAAGCGCCGAATCAGAATGTAAGAAACTCTCTTGCTATTGTTTATCGAAGTCGTAACCAAGTCCAAGTGCTAATATCCTCTCCTTAACTGTCGTTTGCCTTCTTGTAGGAGGAGTTTGAGTACTTCCTCAAAGAGGTGCGGCTTTGTTTATTATGTCTGTGCCTGTGTCCGTTCGTCATGGCTTAAGGCTACTTTCGTGCTGTGTATGAACTAAAACCTGCAGATGGATGGCCAGTTCGACGCGATCATGTCGCGCAACGACTACCACAAGCTCCCAGACCCACAGCCGATCATCTCGCTCTGCGGGGAGCTCGGCCTTGCGCCAGCAGAGGTGCTCGTGGTCATGCGCTCGTCCGTTGGCATCCGAGCCGCAAAGTACGTCACATACCATTTTGCTCTACGATTATGTCGAAGGTTGATTTCTCAGTTGTACGAATTATTGTCTAAATACACAGGGCGGCGGGCACCCACACGTGTCACTTCCAGCTCTCGGAGAGCGACATTCCGAACCACAACGCGCACTACCGGCTCACGACGCTGCGGGACTTCCAGTTCCTCATCGAGGACTTCAACGGCATCTCGTACCGCGGCAAGACCCCCGAGATCGTCTGGTGAGCAAGTCAATGAATGGCCCAGAGCTCTACAAGAGCACCACACGTAGACACAACTGTACAGCAAGGAAGAGCTTAGAGTAATTGACGAGGACATACTGTAATGCCATGAGAGAGAATATGGTGCGTGCGCTTTTCGCCCACAGCCAGAAGCTCGTTGAAACCTACTCGCGCGCATGAACTCGTTGTGCCTGAATCGAACAGAAGTCTGATCAAGGTCGCAGTGTACCCAAACAAGATAGGTACACTGTACCGTCTATTATGGTACAGTGTGCCACACAACTTTGGGTACACGAAGCGTCGCGCCTGTTCACTTGCATCCAAGCATCCACAATGCCGCCATTTAGGTGCACGACTTCAAGCGTGCGGGTCGGCAGAGAGCTGCGCGTTATAGCGAGAGTCCTGTGCGTGTGACTGCGTGCTTGCGTGTGTGTGAGTGAGTGAGAGCCATGGACGAAGAGAGTCTCAAGTGGCTACGGCGGCTCGTGACGCGCGCGCTGGACGTCGACTGCGACGTGTTTGACGCGATCCTGACGGCCAAGCCGCGGCGCGCGAGCTTTCGCGGTAACCAGGCGGAGGTATGTATGTGTGCTGCTCGTGGTTTCACAATCACTCTCTGTTTGATATCGAGACTGACGCTCTCACAATGGCAGACGCTCAACGCTGGCGCAGCCCCAGGGGAGATCCTCAAGAGCTTCTTTCTGCCAGACACGGAGGCCGGGAGCATCCTCTTCTTCTACCTCTCGCATGAAGAGTACGAGATCGAAGGTACATTTGTGTCTCTCCCTCTCACTTTCTATAGATGTGCAAATGTCCGTATGTGATGTTTATCTAATAGTACGTTGTCACTTTCTCATATCGCCACTATCAGAGGACGTGGAGGAAGAGGTTGAGGTCGTGCGCGAGGAGAAGCAACCAGGTACCCACATATTCTACTATACCACCAGCCACCTATTGTAGTATAACGCAGTTTCTCACACTATATAACCATTACTCTACTTCAGACCCAGCAGCAGCTACGGCAACAACGGAATCAACTGCGGCGACAGATGATGCCATACCAGCTGAGCTCACGGACGAGCAGCTCTTTCTCGCGGCCGTCGCGCCTCAACCAATCGTCGAGAAGGTGAAAAAGATCACCAAGCGCACGCGCATCGAGGTCAAGCAGGTCTGCAACGTGTTTCTCAACATCCTCCCCGCCGCCTCCGTGGACGCGACGAGCGTCTTCCTCATCAAAGTAGCCGCGGGTCCCATCACGATCCAGTTTGGCGCGAGCGACGTGCTTCACGAAAAGATCCACCACGCGAACGTCGAGATCGGGTGCTCCACAGGAGATTTATTATCAAACCTCGAGGGCATCATCTGCCACGTATTCATGCCGCTTTTGGACCCGCAGCTCTCGCACGACAACAACAACGGTCATGGCCTCAATGGCGGGCCAGACAGCCCAGAAGAAGCGAATAGTAGTCATAACGGGGCCAACGGTGGCGGCACCGTCGCGCTCCACCAGGCGCTCAAAGTCATCGACGCCGTGCGCAACGAGTTCAAGAGCAACTTGGTCAAGTTTTCGTCGCAGATCACGAACGCGATCCAGCAGATCCAGGGCGACATCCATCTCAACATCCCGGATGTCGTGCTCACGAAGCCCGAGTCCCACTTAGACGACTACGAGCTCATTAATACCCTTGAGCAAGCCCTCGAAGAGTGGTCTAAGAGCGTCGCGAGCGTCGTGGACCAAGAAACCCGCAAGACGCCCAAGCGGAAGGGGCCATTGGCCGAGATCGAGTTCTGGCGCGAGCGCAACGCGACGCTCAGCACGATCTACGAGCAGATCAACATGGCGAGCGTGCAGAAGATGCTCAAGCTCCTAGAACTCGTGGAGGCGAGCATGCTGCTCACGTTCAAGTATCACTTCTCAGAGCTCAGCAAGCTCTACATCGAGGCCAAGGACAACGTCAAGTTCCTCACGACGCTCGAGCGTCACTTCAAGAACCTCGCGGGCGGCTCGTTTGCAGCGATCGCCGACACGCTCCCGTCTATGATGAACGCCATCCGCATGGTCTGGATCATCTCGCGCCACTACAACACGGACGAGCGCATGGTGCCGCTCATGGAGCGCATTGCGTCCGAGATCGCCGACAAGGTCGCACTCGAAATCAACATCCACGCGATTTTGCGCAAGAGTCCCGAGAGCGCGCTCCATGCCATCGAGGAGGCCAAAATGGTGCTCGAGCTCTGGCACTCGACGTACATGAAAGTGCGCGAGCGCATCGAGGCGAGTGGGACAGACCACCGCTGGGAGTTTGATCGCAAGCGGCTCTTTGAGCAGACCAACTACATGGCCAAGATATGTGAGAACCTCCAGGAAGTCGCCACGGTGCTTGACCAATTCAACAAGTTCCTGGGACCGGAGCTCAAGTCCGTTACGGGTGACTCGCAGGGCATTGACGACGTGATCGCGCGCGTGGACTCTCTCATCGCACCGTTCGAGAGCGTGCCGTTCAAGATCTTTGACCGCGGCTACAAGACGAGTTGGGAGTCTGTGATGGTCCAGTTCCGCGACAAGGTGAGCGAGATCGAGACCATGACGCGCAAGTTCATTGACACGTCGTTTCAGAAGCTCCGGTCCGCTGAGGGTGCCTTCGATTTGCTCCAGAACTTCCAGAACATCCAGTCGCGCGAGTCGATCAACAAGCAGATGATGGAGAAGTACAAGGACATCCTGATGCAGTACACGAAGGAGCTCGAGAAGCTCGACGAGCAGTTCCAGCGCCATAAGCTCAAGCCACCAGTGTTCCGTAACCACCCACCGGTGGCTGGGGCCATTAGTTGGGCGCGAGCACTATATCTTCGAGCCAAGAAGCCGATCCTGCGGTTCCGAGCGATGAACGATTTGCTCAAGAGCCCACTGGGCGAGGAGGTCAAAGAGAAGTACCTGGTATTTGCAAGAGCTGTGGACGTGTACATCAAGCAACTGCACAAGGACTGGCGCGACAAGGTGCCGGCGCTCACGAACGAGTGCCTCAAGCAGTCGATCCTCGGTCCCAAGCTCATCGAGGCGGGCAAATCTGAGACGGGCGTGATGACCTACAAGCTCCCACCGCCGCCGTACTACTCCAACTTTGCGCCGGAGCTCACGCTGGTCATCAAAGAAGCCAAGTTCCTCGACCGCCTGGGCTTTGAGATCCCCGAGGAGGCACTGAACGTGACGCTGCAGGAGGACAAGTACCACCAGTACGTGCAGGAGCTCACGCTCATGCTGCGCCAGTACGACACGCTGCTCGCTGAGCTCACGCCCGTGGAGACCCACTTGCTCAAGACCCAGCTCAAGGACCTCGAGGACGTCCTGCGCGTGGGCTTCTCACCGCTCAACTGGAACTCGCAGCGCGTCATGAGCTTCATCGAGAACTGCAACAAGTCGCTGAACCAGTTTGCGAACCTCGTGGGGCAGATCCACAAGAGCAGCAAGATGGTCGAGGAGATCGTGTTAGGTATAGAGTCCACGCTGCTGATCAAGATCGACGACTTTGAAGAGGGCGTCGTGACCGAGGTGGGCGAGTTCTACGAACTCGTGGAGCGCAACCGCATGCAACGCATCGAGGAGCTCGTGCAGAGCTACCGGTCGATCGGCCCGCTGCTCATCAAGGTCGAGGAGATCGTGGCCGGTGTGAACACGGGCACGAGCGCCAAGATGGCGACGTACTACATGTACTGGGAGCGGCGAATCTTCAACGCGATCACCAAGATGATCATCTCATCCATGACGACCTTCCAGGCCCTGCTCAACGTCCACACGAAGGACCTGAGCAGCGCCAGTGGCAGCATGGGCGGCAGTATGAATATTGGCATGTCCACCGGCGGTGGACTAGGCAGTGGTGGCGGAATGATCATGCGCGGCCGCCTGGACGAGGCCAGTAAGCTCAAGCGCCCACCGCTCTGCAAGGTCAAGGCCACGATGAACGGCAAGGACATCGTCGTCACACCGTCGCTCTCAGACATGTACAAGTACCTGAGCAAGTCGGTGAAGCATATCGTTGAGAGCGCCAAGGCTTTCATTCGGTGGATGCACGGTACATGCCGCGAGACCGAGCCGTTGGTCGTGAGCGAGGACGAGGAGCCCATCACGTTCACGTTCTACTCGGACATTTCGCAGAACCCGTACGTGATCAAGATGACGCTGTCGCTCAACCAGGAGATCCACAAGGTCTTCAACATCGTGAATCGGTACCTCGACTCCTGGCGTCGGTACGACACGGTCTACAACTTGTGGAACACCAAGCGACGGAGCGCACTGGAGAAGCTCGCGGACAAAAAGCCACCGTGTGTCTACTTTGACACGCGCATGGCGCAGTACACGAGGCTGGCTGAGTCAGTGCGCAACCAGCCGACTGAGAAAGACACGGACTTTTTGCAGATCAACTGCTTGCCCGTAGCGATTGCGATCGCCAAGCAGGCCGAGATGTGGAAGGACGACTATGGGAAGATTCTGTATGACCTGTCGAACAAGAAACTGCTAGCGATCGCGGTGTCCATGGACCAGCTCGAGACCGAGCTCGAGGCCACACCAGAAGACCTCGAGTCGCTCAAGAAAGTGCTCAACATCGTCGCGAGCATTGGCGATATGAGCATGGAGGTCGAGCTCGAGTACGTCGATATCATGGAGCGCTACCGGACGCTTCAGACCTACGGCATCCCCGTTGAAGAGGCAGAGGCCGAGCGTGCGTTCGGCCTTGAGATGCGCTGGCGCGAGCTCTTCGTCGCCTCAAAGACCAAGGATCTCAGACTCGTCAAGGTGAAGGACCAGTTCCGCGGCGTGACCAAGCAGGACGCGGTCGCCTTTGCCGACGAGTGCAAGCAGATGAAGAAGGAGTACTATGACGGTGGTCCGGCCACGAGCGCCTCGGACCTTGACGGCGGCCTCGAGCTGCTCTCGGACTTTACAAAGCGTCTCACGATGTTCAAACTCAAGCGGCAGCAGCTCGCAAACGCTGAGAACCTCTTTGCGCTTTCCATCACGTCGTACCCGGAGCTCCAGGAGCTCCAGGAGGCTCTCGAGAAGCAGAACCAGATCTACTCACTGTACACGGAGGAGAAGGAGTTCATTAGCAACCTTGGTGGCATGCTCTGGGTCGAGCTGGACGTGCCGGCCATGAACAAGGGCATCGACGAGCTCGAGAAAAAGTGCCGCAAGTTCCCGAAAGATTTGAAAGCCATGTCGACGTTCATCGAGGTTGAAAAGCAGATTGTGGCGTTCAAGGATGCAATCCCGCTAATCCAGAGCCTAAAGAACGACGCGATGAAGCCCCGGCACTGGGACGAGCTCATGACGGTGACCAAAGTGCGCTTTGAGATGAACCTCAAGACCTTCACACTCGGCAACCTCTTTGCCATGAAGCTTCATCGCTTCTCGAATGAGATCGGCGAGATCGTGAACGCGGCCATGCAGGAGATGAAGATCGAGCAGGAGATCCTCAAAATAGAGGACTCGTGGGCTAAAGCCGTGCTCGAGCTCGTGAAGTACAAGAAGAACGGCACGGACCGCGGCTGGGTGCTCCGCGCGGCCGACGAGCTCAAGATCACCTTGGAAGATCACATGCTGAACCTCCAGACGATGTCGGGTTCGCGCTTCATCTCGAGCTTCGCCGAGCGCGTGCGCAAGTGGGAGAAGAAGCTCAGTGTCGTGAACGAGTGCCTCGACATCTGGTTCGTCGTGCAGCGCAAGTGGATGTACCTCGAGAGCATCTTTGTCGGCGCCGAGGACATTCGGCAGCAGCTGCCCGAGGAAGCCAAGAAGTTTGACGCGATCGATAAGGCGTGGAAGACGATCATGGCGGCGACGTACAAGAACGCGAACGCCGTGGACGCGTGTACGGCCGAGAACCGCGTCGAGATGCTCCAAAGCTTGTCGGAGAGACTCGACAAGTGCCAAAAGTCGCTCAGCGACTACTTGGACACGAAGCGCAACTCGTTCCCGAGGTTCTTCTTCATTTCGGACGACGAGCTGCTCAGTGTGCTGGGCTCGTCGGACCCGACGTCCATCCAAGTGCACATGCTCAAGCTCTTTGACAACGTCAAGCTGCTCACGTTCGTGCGTAACAACAAGAACGTGAGCGCCATGGAGAGCTCCGAGGGTGAAGGCTTCACGTTTCGGACATTCTCGAACGTCGAGGGAGCCGTGGAGACCTGGATGACTGGCGTCGAGGACGAGATGCACGTCACGCTGCAGCGGATCGCTAAGGAAGGTGTCTTCAGCTACGCGCGCATGGACCGCACGAAATGGCTCGAGGAGGTCTTGGGCATGGTCGGGCTCGTGGGATCGCAGATCTGGTGGACGTGGGAGGTCGAGGACGTCTTTCGTCGCGTGAAGAGCGGGAACAAGTACGCAATGAAGGAGCTCGAGGTGAAGCTCACGACGCAGCTCAACGAGCTCGTGCGGCGCGTGCGCGAGCCGCTCGACAAGCTCACGCGGAAAAAGGTCAACACATTATTGATTATCGACGTGCACGCGCGCGACATTGTCGACTCGTTTGTGCGCGATAGCATCCTGCATGAGAAGGAGTTCGCGTGGGAGTCCCAGCTGCGCTTCTACTGGAAGAAGGACGTGGACGACGTCGTGATCAGCCAGTGCACGGGCAACTTTCGCTACGGCTACGAGTACATGGGGCTCAACGGCCGCCTCGTGATCACGCCACTGACCGATCGGTGCTACATGACGCTTACCCAGGCTTTGACCTTTAAACTCGGCGGGTCACCCGCTGGGCCAGCAGGGACGGGCAAGACGGAGACGGTCAAGGATCTGGCCAAGAGCCTCGCGCTGCCGTGCTACGTGATCAACTGCGGCGAGGGCCTGGACTACAAGGCCATGGGCAGCATCTTCTCGGGACTCGTGCAGGTCGGCGCCTGGGGCTGCTTTGACGAGTTCAACCGGATCAACATCGAGGTTTTGTCGGTCGTTTCGGCCCAGCTGCGCGCCATTCAGAACGCGCTCAACTACGACAAGCCCACGTGCGACATTGGTTTTGGCACGGAGATCGCGATCCACCGGACCGCGGGCTTTGCGACCTGCGGTTTCTTCATCACGATGAACCCAGGCTACGCTGGCAGAACTGAGCTCCCAGACAACTTGAAGGCGCTATTCCGACCTGTGACGATGATCGTGCCTGATCTATTACAGATCTGCCAGATCATGCTCTTTTCCGAGGGCTTTGAGAACGCCGTGGCGCTCGCGAAGAAGATGACCGTGCTCTACAAGCTCTCGCGTGAGCAGCTCAGCAAGCAGTACCACTACGACTTTGGCCTGCGGGCACTCAAGAGCGTGCTCGTCATGGCTGGTTCGCTCAAGCGCGAGTACAGCGAGATGAGCGAGGACCTCGTGCTCATGCGCGCATTGCGCGACAGCAATATGCCCAAGTTCGTCTTCGAGGACGTCCCGCTCTTCCATGGGCTCATTAACGATCTCTTCCCGGGTTTGGACTGTCCTCGCGTGGGCTACGCGGCGCTCAGTGACGCGATCGAGAAGGAGCTGGATGCCGGTGAGTACATTACCATGGACACGAAGGTCTACGGCGAGCAGGTGGATAAAATCATCCAGATGTACGAGACCATGCTTGTGCGCCACACAACGATGATCGTGGGGCCAACGGGCGGCGGGAAGACCTTGGTGCTCAATACACTGGCGGCAGCATCCAAGGCCGCGCTGGACGAGGTCGTCAAGATCTTTGTGCTCAACCCGAAGGCGCAGCCGATCGCCGAGTTGTATGGGACCATGGACCCTGTCACGCGAGACTGGACCGACGGTGTGCTGTCCAAGCTCTTTAGGGAGCTCAATCAGCCATTGCCACAGGGTCGAGAGAACGAGAAGCGGTGGCTCATTTATGATGGCGACGTGGACGCCGTCTGGGTCGAGAACATGAACAGCGTCATGGACGACAACAAGCTGTTGACACTGCCGAACGGCGAGCGCATCCGACTGCAGAGCCACTGCTCGATGATCTGCGAGACCTTTGATTTACAGTACGCGTCGCCCGCGACGATTAGTCGGTGCGGCATGGTCTGGGTCGACCCGAAGAATCTCGGCTACCGGCCGTACTTCGAGCGCTGGCTCAAGAAGAAGTACCCAGTGGCCTCAGGTAGTGTATCAGCTGCTGGGGCTACGGACGGCGGCGTGGCCCCGCCGCCGCTCGAGAGAGCACTGTTGCTCGACCTCTTTGACAAGTACGTGCCCAAGAGCATCGACTTTATCTTGGAGGGCGTGCTGAGCAAGGACGAGATCGTGGCCAAGTGCCAACAGGTGATCCCGATCAGCAAGATGGAGCTCTGCAAGCAGCTCGCGAACGCGCTCGACTCGTTTTTACCCACGGAGCCTGCGCCGTTGGACCCCACGACCGACCGGAGCGACATCGAGGGCCTCTTTGTCTTTAGTATGGTCTGGTCCTTAGGCGCCGCACTTCTGGGCAGCAGTCGCCCGAGGTTCGACGAGTTCATCAAGAAGATCGTTGAGTGCTCGCTGCCCACGACAAGTCTGTACCAGAACTTTTACAACGTTGAGACGCACAAGTGGCAGCCGTGGGAATCCCGCGTGGGGCCATACGTGGAGCCCGCGCCGTTCAACTTCTCGCACGTGTTCGTGCCCACAACGGACTCGGTGCTCTACAGCTTCATCCTCTCTTCGTGCATGAAGACCGAGAAGCCGATCTTGTTCGTGGGCGAGAGCGGCACGGCCAAGACCGTGACGATCCAGAGCTACCTCAAAGACCTGGACCAACAGACGTGCTCGACCTTGAACCTCAACTTCTCGAGCCGCACGAGCTCACTGGATGTGCAGATGAACCTCCAGGCGAACGTGGACAAGCGCTCGGGCAAGATCTACGGCCCACCGGCGGGCAAGAAGCTCATCATCTTCATTGACGACCTCAACATGCCTAAGGTCGATTTGTACGGCACGCAGCAGCCTATTGCACTGCTCCACTTTGTCATGAGTCGAGGGAGCATCTACGACCGCGGTAAGGAGTTGGATCTACGAATTCTCAAGGATCTACTGTTCATTGGAGCCATGGGACCCCCAGGGGGTGGCCGGAACCAGGTCGACCCGCGGTTCGTGGCCCAGTTCAACGTGTACAACCTCACACCACCGACGAAAGAGGTCCTGAAGCAGATCTACGGCTCGATCGTCACAACGTACTTGCGGGACTTTAGTGTGGACGTCAAGGACAAGGGGCTCAAGATGACTGAGGCGCTTCTCCGATTCTTTGAGTTTGTGGTCGAGAAGCTCCCGCCGACGCCGAGTAAGTTCCACTACATTTTCAACCTGCGCGACTTGGGCCGCGTGTGCGAGGGCATCTGCATGGCCACGCCCGACAAGTTTGACAAGGCCGAGGCAGTCGTGCGACTGTGGCGCAACGAGATCAAGCGCATCTTCTGTGATCGGCTCACGAGCGAGGCCGATAACGTCGTCTGCGATAGCGCGATCGCTGCCATTATCAAGGAGAGCTTTGCCGGCGAAGCCGAGGTCGCACTCGCGGACCCGATCATCTTTGGTGACTACGCGGACTGCATTGGTCGCATCACAGGCCAGTCGACGGAAGACGCGCGGTTGTACCAGGACATGGACTCGTACAAGCGTATCCGCGGGATCTTTGACGAGGCTCTGGAGACGTACAACCTGGACAACAAGCCCATGGCGCTCGTGCTCTTTGAGATGGCGCTGGAACATCTCTCTCGCATCTTGCGCATCATCCGGAACCCACTGGGCCATGCGCTGCTCATTGGCGTCGGTGGCAGTGGCAAGCAGAGTCTGTCGAGGCTCGCAGCCTTCACCGCGGGCTTTGACCTCTTTGAGATCTTCCTCACGCGCGGCTATGGCGAGAACGAGTTCCGAGAGAACCTCAAGGACTTGTACCGTAAGCTCGGGAAGAACAAGGTCGTGTTTCTTTTCACGGACGCCCATGCGGTCGAAGAAGGCTTTCTCGAGTTCATCAACAACATGCTCACGACCGGAATGGTGCCGGCGCTCTTTGAACAGGACGAGAAGGACGGGCTGTCAGCCATGGTGCGCGACGAGGTCAAGGCCGCGGGTCTCGTCGAGACGAGCGAGAACTGCTGGAAGTTCTACATCAACCGGTGTCGCCAGAACCTCCACGTGATCCTGGCCATGTCTCCTTCAGGCTCGACACTACGTACACGGTGCCGTAACTTCCCCGGCCTAGTGTCCGCGGCAGTCATTGACTGGTTCTTCCCATGGCCCGAGGATGCGTTGCGCAATGTCGCCCAGTACTTCTTGGCTGAAGAGACCATCCGCGAGGACTTTCGAGCTCAGGTGACCAACCATTTGGTACACGCTCACTTGCGAGTCGTCACGGTGGCTCACCAGTTTGCTGAAGAGCTAAGAAGGTTCTACTACGTCACACCAAAGAACTACTTGGATCTCATCTCAAACTACCGCCTGCAGCTCAAGGAGAACAACCAAAAGGTGAGCGCAGGCATCTCGCGTCTGAAAGGCGGGCTCACGAAGCTCAACGAGGCCTCGCAGGCCGTCGACAGGATGCAGGCGGAGCTGAGCGAGAAGAAGATCATCGTGGACGAGAAGACGCTGGCGTGCGAGGCGCTCATCAAGACGATTGAGGAGAAGTCGAGCGTGGCCACGAAGCAGCAGGAGGTGGCCGCGGCCACGCAGATCTCGTGCGAGAAAGCCTCGGTGCTCATCGCCAAGGAGAAGGAAGAAGCCGACATTGCGCTGTTAGAAGCGCTCCCGGCCGTCGAAGCCGCGGCCTCAGCGCTCCAGGACTTGTCCAAGGCGGACCTGACGGAAATCAAGTCCTTCGCGTCGCCGCCACCGCTCGTCATGTCCGTGTGCATGTGCGTGTTGATCCTCAAGCCCACAGGCCAGGAGCTCGACCTGGACTGGAAGGGCGCCAAGGTGATGCTGAGCAACCCAAACTTGCTCGGCCTGCTCAAGGAGTACGAGAAGGATAAGATCTCGTCCAAGATGATCACGAAGATCAAGACTTTTTTCAAGAACCCGGATTTGAACGTTGAAAACATGAAGTCGATCTCGAAAGCTGGTGCGGGCCTGCTGATCTGGCTCGTAGCGATCGTCAAGTACTACGACGTGGCCAAGAATGTCGAGCCGCTTAAGCAGAAGGTCAAGGCTATGGAGAAGGAACAGGCGGTCAAGGAGCAGGAGCTTGCGGACCTCACAGAAACGCTGCAGAGGCTCAAAACCGAGCTCGACACGCTCTCCAAGCAGTTCCAGGAGGCCAACTCGGAGCTCCAGGGCTTGAAAACCCAGGCTGACCAGATGCAGAAGCGCCTGGCCGCCGCCAGCAAGCTGCTCGCGGGTTTGGCTTCCGAGAAGGGTCGGTGGACCAAAGATGTCGACAACTTAAACCTCCAGGGCGAGCGACTCATTGGCGACTGTCTACTGACTGCGAGCTTCCTGAGTTACGCGGGCGCGTTCAGCTTTGACTACCGCACGCAGCTCATCTACCAGGACTTCTACAGCGACATTGCCGCCAGGCAACTGCCCGTCACCGACCCATTCCGCCTCGAGAGCTCGCTCACAAACGATGCAACGATGCAGAAGTGGGTCTCCGAGGGCCTCCCGGCCGACGAGCACTCGGTGCAGAACGGCATCCTGACGACCAAGGCCAGTCGGTTCCCACTCTGTATTGACCCGCAACAACAGGCCGTGAACTGGATCAAGAAGAAAGAGGAGAAGAACAATTTGACGATCAAGACGCTGAGTGACGCGGACTTTATGAAGCACCTGGAGCTCGCGATCCAGTTCGGGAACCCTTTCCTCTTCGAGAGCGTCGACGAGGAGCTCGACCCGATCCTGGACCCCGTACTGGAGAAGAGCACATTCATGGAGGGCTCGCAGCGGCTCATCAAGCTGGGCGACAAGAACGTCGAGTGGGACCCGAACTTCCGACTGTACTTCACGTCGAAGTTAGCAAACCCGCACTACTCGCCCGAGGTCATGGGCAAGACGATGATCGTGAACTACAGCGTGACTCAGGGCGGGCTGTCAAATCAGCTGCTCAACGTCGTCGTGGGCCACGAGCGGCCGGACCTAGAGGAGCAGTATAGCGACTTGGTCACTGAGATGTCGGAGAACACGCAGATGATCGTTGAGCTCGAGGACACGCTGCTGCGGGAGCTGTCGAACAGCACGGGCAACATTTTGGACAACGAAGAGCTCATTGCGACGCTGGACGAGACGAAGAACAAGGCGACGGAGATCGGCACGAAGCTCGAGCTCTCAAGTTTCACCAAGGACGAGATCACGAAGGCCCGGGCAGTGTACACACCCGTGGCCGTGCGCGGCTCGATCATGTACTTTGCCATGTCGGCGCTCTCGACAATCATGAAGATGTACGAGATCTCGCTCGCGAGCTTCCTTAACGTCTTCCACAACTCGCTCGACAACGCCAAGCGCGACGTCGTGCTCGAGAAGCGGCTGCGGTTCATGATCCAGTCGATCACTGAGATGATGTACGACTACACGTGCACGGGCATCTTTGAGCGTCATAAGCTCATGTTCTCGTTCCAGATGACGTGCATGATCATGACGTCCGCCGGGGAGCTCAACCGCGTGGAGCTCGATTTCTTCCTCAAGGGCGACACATCGCTCGACGCGGCCTCGCAGCACAAGCCCGAGGCGCTCACGTGGATGTCCATGGCCGGTTGGAAGGATCTGCTGTGCCTTAGTAAGCTCAACGAGAGCTTTGAGACCTTGTTGAGCGACTTCACGGCGAATATTACCGAGTGGAAGCGCTGGTACGACCTGGAAGCCCCCGAGGCAAGCGCGTTGCCGTGCGGATACTCGGACAAGCTCTCGAGTCTGCAGAAGCTGCTCGTGTTCCGGTGCTTTCGTCAAGACCGCGTGTACAACGCCATGAAGCTCTTTGTGATCAGCGTCATGAGCGAAAAGTACGTTCAGCCGCCGGTCTTGGACTACGCGCGCATTTACAACCAGAGCGCGGCGACGTCGCCCATCGTGTGCATCCTGAGCCCGGGGGCTGACCCTCAGAGCGACATTCAGACTCTAGGCGAAGAGCTGGGCTTCTCGGGCCACCGGTTCAAGTTCCTGGCGCTGGGTCAGGGCCAGGGCCCACTCGCCGAGCAGATGCTCGAGGCCGGGTACACGCGCGGCCACTGGGTGCTGCTGCAAAACTGCCACTTGCTCGCCAGCTGGCTGCGTACGCTCGAGAAGATGCTGCTGGCCATGCACAAGCCGCACAAGGACTTCCGGCTGTGGCTCACGACGGAGCCCACGGACCGGTTCCCGCTCGGCATCCTGCAGCGGTCGCTCAAGGTCGTGACCGAGCCACCCGACGGTCTCAAGCAGAACATGCGCAGTCTGTACTCGAAGCTGGACCAGTCGATGCTCGAAGAGTGTCCGCACGACGCCTTTCGTAGCGTCGTCTACGTGCTCTGCTTCCTCCACGCTGTCGTGCTCGAGCGCCGCAAGTACGGCAAGATCGGCTGGAACGTGAGCTACGACTTTAACGAGTCGGACTTCAACATCTCGCGCAAGCTGCTGAGCTTGTACCTTTATAAGGCGTACGTGGACGGCGACGAGCAGCTCCCCTGGGGCTCGCTCAAGTACCTCATCGGCGACGCCATGTACGGCGGTCGCGTGAGCGACGACTACGACCGGCGCATCCTCACGACGTACCTCTCCGAGTACATGGGCGACTTCCTCTTCGACGACTGCCAGATCTTCTACTTTAGCCAGTCGGGCTTCGACTACTGCGTGCCGGCGGCCAACGGCGACCTCGATGTCTATCTGCAGATGGTCGAGACACTCCCACTGACCAACAGCCCCGCGGTCTTTGGACTTCACCCAAATGCCGAGATCGGGTACTACACCAACATGTCCAAGTCGGTCTGGCGCGACTTGATCAGCTTGCAGCCGCGCTCGGCCCAGTCGGGCGCCGGCATTTCGCGTGAAGAGTACATTGGCAACGTCGCGAGCGATATTCAGAGTAAGGTGCCCGAGCAGGTGGACGTGGACCTGATCCGCAAGCGCCTGGGTGGGACGCCCACGCCCACACAGGTCGTATTATTGCAGGAGCTTGATCGCTGGAACATGCTCACGGCCAAGATGACGTCGTCACTGAGCGATCTGCAGAAGGCGCTCATCGGTGAGATCGGCATGAGCGACGAGCTCGACGCTGTCGGCAACGCGCTCTACGACGGTTTTTTGCCCAATATGTGGCGCTCGCTCTGCCCAAAGACCGAGAAGCCCTTGGGCAGCTGGATGGAGCACTTCATGCTGCGCTACACGCAGTACATGGCCTGGATCGAGCACGGGGACCCCAAGGTGATGTGGCTCTCGGGACTGGGCATCCCCGAGTCGTACCTCACGGCCATGGTGCAGGCCACGTGCCGCGCTAAGAACTGGCCGCTCGACAAGTCCACGCTGTACACCAAGGTCACGGCGTTCACGGATGCGAGCCAGATCGACGAGCGGCTCGAAATGGGGTGCTACGTGAGTGGGTTGTACCTCGAGGGTGCGTCCTGGGACCTCGCGAAGAGTTGCCTGGCAGCGCAGCACCCGAAGAAGCTTATCGAGGAGCTGCCGATTCTGCAGGTGATCCCCATCGAGGCGAATCGCCTGAAGCTGCAGAATACGTTCCGCACGCCCGTGTACGTGACGCAGTCGCGGCGGAATGCCATGGGTGTCGGGCTTGTCTTTGAAGCCGATCTCTTCTCCCACGAGCACGCGAGCCACTGGGTGCTGCAGGGCGTCGCGCTCTGCCTCAACACGGACTCGTAGGCACGCATGCAGTGGTGGTGGTTGTTGCAGTGGTGTGGCAATACAGAGCAATCAGGCACACAGCAGCTGGTAGACGGATGATAGATTGATTGTGTGACACTTGCAGTTGTTATGTAGCATTTGCTCCGCCAGTCAAAATGTAGCCATCTGTGGTTTTGAGTGCTTGTCAACGTATTCTATTATCACTTGTGAGAATCGACATAGTACAGATCCGTATAAATGGACACGCATTCGCATAAAGAAGTGTTCTCATCAACTGTGCCGGTCTGCAACGTACATCACAATGAAAGTGCTCCGATATCAAAATATCAAATCCTACATACAGAATATAGGTCTTGGCATGATTGGTTTTTGAAACAGCCAAACTGCCCGCGTCCATTTCTCCATTTGAAAGTCGTCAAACAAGCAGCCATGAGTGCGTCGTCGTCCTCCATGCGCATCAGCGAGCGCCAGCGCAGCTTCAAGAAAGGCATCGACGCCGACCTCACGCGCCGCCGCCGCGAGGACACGACCGTGCAGATTCGCAAGACCATCAAGGAGGACCGGCTCAACCAGCGACGGCGCATCATGGACACGATGGTATGTGCTCGTTTTTCTTTCTTTCTTCTTGCGCGCAATTAGTAAGTATGCTATCGCATTGTGTCTAATGCTAACGCTGTTGGCATCTTGCGTGCTTTATTTGTGGCGATATAGACGGAGCTGGATGCGACAGGTGATGAAGGGCGCGACATTGCGGACGAATTCGCGGGCACCCCGTCCAACGGCGTTAGTGTACGTGGCGTTTTCCTTCGATCACTGGCTCAGTGACTGTACGTGTATTCACATGCTGCGAGTATTTGTATATGTCGTTATGGTGTCTGTGTGTTATTATGTGCTTTTAGATCCAAGACCTACCGAAAATCGCCGCGATGATCCAGTCACTCGACTCGATGGAGCAGACCACAGCGGTCGCCAAGCTGCGTCGCCTGCTGTCGCTTGGTACGTCGTGTATAACCACTCTGTAATCATGTGAGCGTCGGTATAACCACTAATGTTAATGCCTCGCAATGGATGCTATCCAACAGAAAACAGCCCGCCGATCCAGGAAGTGATCAACCTTGGTGTCGTGCCGCTGCTCGTCAACTTTTTGCGCATGCACGACAAGCCAGAGCTGCAGTTCGAGTCAGCGTGGGCGCTCACGAACATCGCATCGGGCACGTCAAACCACACGGAGGTGGTGATCTCATGCGGCGCCGTGCCCGTGCTCTGCGAGCTGCTGCTCTCCTCGAACGAAGACGTGTGCGAGCAGGCGGTGTGGGCGCTCGGCAACATCTCGGGCGACTCGCCGCAGTGCCGCGATCTGGTGCTGAACTCTGGCGCGATGATGCCGCTGCTGGCGGTGCTGCGACGGAGCTCGGGCAAGATGAGCATCCTGCGGAATGCCACGTGGGCGCTCTCGAACTTTTGCCGCGGCAAGCCCAAGCCGGACTTCAACCTCGTGAGCCCTGCGCTGATGCTGCTACCGCACCTGATCTTCTCGCCAGATGAGGAGGTCGTGACCGACGCCTGTTGGACACTCTCGTACCTCTCGGACGGCCGCTCCGAGTGCATCCAGGCGGTGATCGATGCCGGTGTGTGCAGCAAAGTCGTGGACCTCATCGGCCACAATCTCACGTCCATCCAGACGCCCGCGCTGCGCACCGTGGGCAACATTGTCACGGGCGACGAGCACCAGACGCAGGCGATTTTGAACCTCAGCATCCTTCCACGGCTTGTGCCACTGCTCAAGCACCAGAAGAAGCTCATCCGGAAAGAGGCGTGCTGGGCGATCTCCAACATCACGGCGGGCACGCAGAGCCAGATCCAGGAGGTCATCGACGCGAACATCATTGGGCCGCTGCTTTTCCAGCTCTCGACGGTCGAGTTCGAGGTGAAGAAAGAGGCCGCGTGGGCCATTTCGAACGCAACGTCCGGCGGATCCCCCGACCAGATCAAATATTTAGTCCACGAAGGTACGATGCTTGGGGTGGCTTACTGGTGTTGCAGTGACTGATTGACTGCAAATGTAGAGACTGACGTAATTTTGTTGCCTCAGGATGCATCCCGCCGCTGGTGAAGCTGCTCGACTCGCAGGACACGCAGGTGATCAACGTTTGTCTGGACGCATTAGAGAACATCCTGCGACTGGGCGAGGCCGAGCGCACGATCGACGGCGACAACAAGATGGCGCTGTACATTGAAGAGGCCGAGGGGCTCGAGCTCATCCAGAATCTCCAATACCACCAAGAAGAAGGTATACCTGCGCTTCGATGCGGTCTGGCTGTGTGTTTGGATTGTGGACATTCGACTTACTGACCCAACACTGTGCTCAACGCGTGGTCTCATGAAACAGAGCTTTACGAGAAAGCAGTTCGCATCATTCGAGACTACTTTGATGGCGAGGACGACGAGGACTTTGAGTTCCTGGCGCCCGAGATCGACTTTGACTCGCGGCAGTTTGCGTTTGGGACGGAGAATCATTCGGTCGCAGGGAACCAGTTCAATTTTTAGTGCATGAAGCGTACGATTTATGAGTCTATCAATCGATTTCAAGGCGAGAAGCCTTGTTTGTGCCTGGCTTTGGCTTGTGAGATCCTACACACATTTCATTACTGTGCTCGCAGTGCTGATGGTGATCAATTCGCTCATCAGGTCCAGAACTTTTGCGCATGCAGTGTCTTCTTATATTCATGTTACGAGCCCAAAGACCCCTTCTTCTCCTCCTCCTCTTTCTCAGCTCATAGGCTCTTTCCTGTCTTCAACCTCCGGTGTCGATCCAGAAGCAGCGGCGCAACGGTATCAGATCTTCTCCGTCACTGCTCACTTGTTGGCTATCTTCACGTCGGCGTCGGCGATCAAGGACATCAGGATCTCTTCGTCCGCAGCAGCGCTTGCTATTCGCTCAGGTATGTCGGCACCACGAGGATGTGCCACTGGTGCAGCCAGCAGCAGGCCCAGAAGAGCCACAGACAGATGCCCGTCATGAACGACAGGAGCGTAAATATTCTGCGCACGCAAAGGTGAGAGACCGCAGAAGACAACAACAGGGGCGTTAGTACAGACGCACGCACAACAAGGGGGAATGAACGACGGCACCAACAGACACGCAAACACATAAGACATAGCGACGTACGAGGCGTTCTCCTTGTCCAGCTTGCCGGTCACGCCCATGCCGATGCCCGCGAAGCACGCCAGGAGCGTGAGCACAAAGTACGTGATCGTGCCGGACATGAACGGCGCGGGGATCTCCATCTTGACCTGTACGGTGACGTCTGTGTGTCTCTGCTTCAATGAGTCTCGATCTGACTCTGGTCCACGGGCGCGTGTGAGCGGCGCGTCTGGCGTCGGGCGAGCGAATGATCTTGGGGAGCTTTCTTCCTCGCTTTTGGGCTATTTTCTCGCCTTTGCACTGCTTTTCTTAGCAAAGATTACTAAAAATAGAGTAAAACAAATTAGTGTAGGACACATTATTCGAGTTTATTTTCTACGGTGGTCCACATACATATTTACGTTTTAATTTGAGATTGTGTAAATAGCGTGACCCACGTCAACAACGCCTTTCCAACAACGCAAAGCTGGTCGATCACACGCACGAGGATAATCAGTGCCCGTGCGATCTGAAGGCTTTGCGAAAGCTCCTTTGCGCATGATGGATACATGGCGATTTGATAGCAAACGACGCCAAGAGCTGGATAATGAGGATACAAAGGTCGGGGCAAATGAGACACACATCTGGCGATGAAGCTCTTTGCAAAGTGGGACCTCGGCCAACCGCCAACCGTCCATCTTCCGTTCTCGAACATTTTTTTGCCAAGCAGAAATGCCATATACAATGATGTATCGAATCCTCGGCTTCTTTACCACCCAAAACGCATGGCTTCCTTCCTCTTGCGAGGCTTCGAGAGTGGCTCAAGCGCTCCTCAATTGAACGAGCGAGCGCCACCTCATATGACATCAGTCCCTCTCGAACTCAATACCATGTTTACGCCGTTTGCGGTCGTGATGGAAGACCGTTACCCACCACTTTGTCACACTCAAACAAAAGCGCGTGTGCCTCCAAGCATTCATAATCCTCATGACCACCCGCCCAAGCCACTCACTTGCATTACCACCGCCCATGAGCGAGAGTGTACTGTCCCCGGTATCCTCTGTGGACCCTTTCATTGCTCACAGCAAAGCCTCGTAATGGCCGGAAATCGTGGAAATCGTAACAGTCAGAGAGAGAGAGAGAGAGAGAGCGACACTCAATCCGCCAGCGGGTCTTCCAAGCGCATCTCTCTGATCATTCACCTCGACGGCTCCGTTTATGAAAACGTCGTCGTCGACAGTCACCACCGCCTGCACTTATTCTTTTAAGGTTCACTATGTGTAGAATATCTGAAACTATTAAATCCGCCGCGAATGTGATACAAATAATAGCAACGACCATCCTGAGCTGAATACGGAACTGAATGTGATCTGAAAAACACGCCATAACTCCGATACAAACAATAGCAAACCCCCACTCGCGTATAAAAGAGCCTAATAGTTATAAACCTATAGAATAGAAATGAATAATCTTTAATACTACATATATATACCAGTATCATTTTTAAAAGGTTTACCACCCGTATTTCGCAACCAGCTGCTTCGAACCTCCTCATCGGACAACCCACGCAGGACGAGAGGACGGAGAGAGGCGCAACGGATTGCGTCGCGCTCGCTTCCTCCCGTTCATTCCCGCTTTTGAGCTCCAGAGCAGAAGTCCCCAGCCTCTCTCCACAGACCGAACACAGCAGCCATGGCCACCGCCGACTTCACCCGCGACCCAATCAAGGTCAACAGCAAGAACGTCGTGTACACGGAGGACGAGATCGTCGCGCAGTACACGTACACGACCACCAAGGTCGAGGGCAACGTGGCGACGCCGCTCGAGGAGAAGTACACGTTCAAGACCGCGCGCAAGGTGCCCAAGGTCGGCACGATGATTGTCGGCATCGGCGGCAACAACGGCTCGACGCTCGTGGCCTCGGTGCTTGCGAACAAGCTCGGCCTCACGTGGACCACGAAGGAGGGCGTGCAGCACTCGAACTACTACGGCTCGGTCACGCAGGCGTCGACCGTGCGTCTCGGCACCAACTCGAACGGCGAGGGTGTGTACATCCCATTCTACAACTTGCTCCCGATGGTCTCACCGAACGACCTCGTGATTGGCGGCTGGGACATCTCGTCGCTGAACCTCGCCGAGGCCATGTCCCGCGCGCAAGTGCTCGACATTGACCTCCAGCGCCAGCTCGTGTCGCACCTCGAGAAGATCAAGCCACTGCCATCGATCTACTACCCGGACTTCATCGCCGCGAACCAGGCCGACCGCGCTGACAACCTGCTCACGGGCTCCAAGCAGGAGAACCTCGAGCAGGTGCGCAAGCAGATCCGCGACTTCAAGGCGGCCAACGACCTCGACAAGGTCATCGTGCTGTGGTCGGCGAACACGGAGCGCTTCTCGGACATCGTTGAGGGCGTGAACGACACGTCGGCGAACCTGCTCGAGTCGATCAAGGCCAACGAGGCCGAGGTGTCGCCATCGACGATCTTCGCGGTCGCCTCGATCCTCGAGGGCTGCACGTACATCAACGGCTCCCCGCAGAACACCTTCGTGCCAGGTGTGCTCGACCTCGCCGAGGAGAAGAACGTGTTTGTGGGCGGTGACGACTTCAAGTCGGGCCAGACCAAGATTAAGTCGGTGCTCGTGGACTTCCTCGTCTCGGCCGGCATCAAGCCGGTGTCGATCGTGAGCTACAACCACTTGGGCAACAACGACGGCAAGAACCTGTCGGCGCCGCAGCAGTTCCGCTCGAAGGAGATCTCCAAGTCGAACGTCGTGGACGACATGGTCGCATCGAACCGCATGCTGTACGCCGAGGGCGAGCACCCGGACCACGTGGTCGTGATCAAGTACGTGCCATTCGTGGGCGACAGCAAGCGCGCGCTCGACGAGTACACGTCCAAGATTTTCATGAACGGCACGAACACGATCTCGATGCACAACACGTGCGAGGACTCGCTGCTCGCGACGCCGCTCATCCTCGACCTCGTGATCATCGCCGAGCTTGCGGAGCGCATCCAGATCAAGAAGGAGGGCTCGGCCGACTTTGAGCGTCTTCACTCGGTTCTCTCGCTCCTGAGCTACATGCTCAAGGCGCCGCTCGTGCCGCGTGGTACGCCAGTCGTGAACGCCCTGTTCGCGCAGCGTGAGGCCATCATCAACATCTTCCGCGCCTGCCTGGCGCTCCCATCCGAAAACCACATGCTCCTCGAGAACAAGCTGACCAGCCTGATCAACAACCGCGAATAGGCACCTGGTAACGAGAAGAGAGCGTTCGCCACCGCTGACGCGGTACACAAGCAACGACGCGTAGATGATGGATGAATGATGAGGATTTGGTATATTGCAAAGAAAAACAGAGAGGACGGAGATACATTCTTACAAGCAGTGGCTACAGATAGTAACGTTGAATTCAATGTGTTTTTCTCCTAAACGAGTGGCGTGTTGCTGCTGATGTTGAGCTCACAACGGTGCACATGTCTCCATTGACGTACGCACTCAATGCTTCCTGGCCACGATTAAATAAAAGAGTGTTTGCGAGATCGTCCCAATTTGACCTTCGAGCCATCCCGAGCCGTTTCGACATTGGCAAACAACCAGCCACACGTTTGTATCGATCAACAAATAACTGAGATGATAAATGGTATTGACTCTTTTCTGTCGGAATATATTTTTCACACCAACATCTCACTAAGTTTAAAATCCTCAATTCCAATTATGGCGATTAGATAGTAATGATAGAGCTGTGCGACCTCTGAGACTTGCTTGTTATTACGTTATCTACAGTATTAAACTACCGCATATACAAGATCATAGTCAGTCTTTGATGAGTAAGGGGCAAAGTAAAGCCAAGGTATATTATAATGACTTCAAACTTGTTAAAAATCTTAAATAATTTGTCCTTTAAAACTAACCTGTGTAATTTATCACCAAAACAACCATAACCGTAATAAATAAAATATTATTTGCAAAAAAATAGAAAAAGCACAGGGTGAATCAATGAGAAGAATTTAATCAGAAAATATTCGGGACTGACGCGTACGTGGTAGAGTAAATGCGAGGCATATAGTGAACCCATGTGCCAACCAAAGAGGGCTTAATGCGTCTTTGTTTAATTATTACCCTCACCGAACATTGGACAGCGTTTCCGTTTCTAATCAACCACCGAAAACACGCGATGGTGTCCAGACCTGTAATTTCTCCCTTTTCCCTATTTTCCCTTGTTTCAGTGAGTTAAATGCGGAACGATCGAAAGATTTCCTTCCACATTTGCCACGTGGCTGTTTTCGCACTTAAGACGTCTATTTCGAACTTAGCCGAACAACAGAGAGCGAGCGCGTCCGTTTGCCCTTGAACTGTGACAGCATTCCACATCAAGCTCTCAGCAGACGAGCAAGCACCGGCGCTCTCTCCACACAGACACGGACAACAATGGTGCGCTACGACAGCGCTACGCCATGCGTCTATATGATTATAGTGCTGACTTGTCCCCTTGTGTGCTTCCTCACTGTTGTGTTTGCATCCAGGCCGCCCCAGCGAAGATGCGATTGCGCTCCGAGAAGCACTTGAACAACATCACCAAGCGCGGCCTCGTGTCCAAGCCTGACAAGGTAAGGAATGCATTGCAATGTAATCGTAGGTCAATCTATGGACTCCTTATGGTCATATGCTGACTATGCTTTGTCGTTTGTTGTGTGTGTTTGCAGCAAGAGAGCGGCTACGGCATCGGCCCGTTGCTTCTGGGCTTCTTCGTGTTCGTGCTCGTGGGCTCGTCGGTGATCCAGATCCTGCGCACCGCGCAGATGGGATTGTAAGACGGCGATTTGTAGTCAAAGCGATCGGATGCGGTTTATCAGTGGCGGAGCAAACAAGCGAGTGAGAGCGACATCAGCTCGACACGGCGTGAAGAAGAGCCATGTGTTAGGATTTTTATATTTTGGTTCATCCTGCAGCGAAGAAGAGAAGATAGCAGGCAAGCGACATTGAGCGCGGCATCCTTCGCTGTCTAATTGCTCTGCTAGGAGCGCGGTAGCCATTGCTCTCTGCAACAGCACACACGTAATCGATCACATCATTTTATTATTCGAGCGATAGATCTTGGATTTCTTTGGTCGCACACGTCGGATCGTCTTTCATTTTTTGTAAGCGCAAATGAGACTGCTGACTGGCTATGAGAAAGATCCAACAGACGCATGGCACATCAGTGTATGAAGCAATTTCTACCATGCGTCTTCATTATCATGGAAATGGATGGCGTCCACCTTCAGCGAAGGTGCTGTAATGGCTACCATCTCGTGCTTCGCCTTGTTCCCTCTTATCGTCTCTCTCGGTTCAAATACACACAGATTTCGCTGTTTCATTCGCTCGTCTACAACTCCGAGTGCTGGCTCTCGCTCTCCTTGATCTTCTTGATGAAGTCGGCCTTCTCGACGCAACCGATGCACTCGACGTTGCGCTCCGCGAGGATCTTCTTGAGCTGCTTGACGCGCAGCTTGGTGTAATCTGTGTTCACGTCCGTCTTGGTCGCTGCAGTACCACGCGTCCACAAAGCGTTGGTTAGATGATGTTATGATGGCAAAGCACTGGAATACAAAATCCAAAAGCAAGCGACGTACGGTAGCGCATGGAGCAGAAGTCCGGGTTCTTCTTCTCGAGCAGCTTGCAGATCTTGAACGAGTCCTTGCCGTACGTGATCTGGCGCGCCACATCCTTCTTCAGCGGCTCCAGGTTGTAGCACTGCAATACAAAACAACACACATGTACTTCATTAACCACCCGTCCTTCGTTCCAACGTGAATGAGCCAAAACAAGTCCAACACGTACCAGCTTGTTGTCCTTGGTGCTGAGCTTCTTCGAGCAGTGCTTGGTAACCGCGGCCTCCGAGATCTCCTGCTTCTTGCCGCCCTTCTTTTGCTCCACGAGCGTCGCGTACACGCCCTTGATGTCGTCCACGACCTTCACGCACACTACCATAACGTAACAACAACGATACCCAAGTCAGTCTCTGCTTTCGCTCCTTCAATACAGCAGCAATAGCAACAAGCGCACACGCGCATACCTTCGCACTCCTTCTCATCCGCAGCAGCCTGGACGGCGGCAGGGAAGGCCGTGAGCACGATCGCGACGAGCGCGAGCAACACGACGCGCTTGCAGCCCAGCATCTTCTTGTCTCTCTTCTGTCTGTCTCTTTAAAAAGTATCCGACCGAAAAGAGCGAGGCGCGACGGTAGCTTTCCAGAACACAAGGATTTCCCAGCGCGCTTAAATTGGGTCAAGGAGATGCTGTGTGAGAGACTGGCAAAAATGGTTAAGCGCGCGCTTAGGAGTCCGGAAGCTTTGGTTTCATTAATTTTGACTGGTTATATAACTCCAAAGGAATACGTCATAGTGAAAGCGGGTTGGATGGTATCAAATTTGACTCTGTACGGATTATCCAAGGTTTCTGGCGATCTGGCTTGCCACGTGGAAACCTGACATGGATACGATCTCGGCATGTCTCCTTTTAATTTTATGACTCCTTTGACCGACCAAATGCAGCTCTTCGATCACGTGCATATCCACACCGCGTCCGTATCAGCTCGACATCTCTCCTCTCTCTTGCAACCTACGAGTAGCGCGTCTGCAGGTCGGAGAAGAACCCGCTGGTCATGTTCTTGAGCTTCGCGGCCTTGTTGGACACCGACGACTTGAGCTGCTGCAGCTGGTACGCCGCTTCGTCTCCCATCACTTTCCACCACACATTCACAAGCACGTCAGTAAGGCTATGTGGATACGCTGACTGGTATACATAATGCAGACGTACTCTCAGTGGACGGCGCGCGCTGGCGGCCGTTGCCGTAGAACGCGTCGCTCGAGATGGACTGTGAGCTCTGGAACTTGTTGAGGTGGTGCTGGTCCACTTGCGTGGCCTCGCTGCCGAAGAAGTTGGCTGACGAGATCGACTTGGAGTTCTTGTACTTGTCGAGCGTCTCCGAGGGCGTCGACGTGGGCGTGAACGTCGCCGGCTTGGCGGCTGCTGCTGTCGGCGAGAACTGATTCATCGACCGGGCGCCAGCGCGGTCACTACAAAGCACACATTCTCATTTTCAGCTTCTCGCAGACCGACACCTTCGAAATGGTTGCGATAGATAAATATATGTACGACGTACTCTTCGGCTTGCTGCAATGCGCGCGCCAGCGCTTCGTCGTCTTCGATCTGCTTCGTGTCGACCACAGCCGTCTGCACTGGTGCAGGTGGGTTCTACGACATGACAGCGTTCATGGTAAGTTCCCAACAGTTTGAGACACAGCCGATAATAGTACGTACCTCGAATGGGATGTCGTCAAAATCAAAGTCGGCGCCACCGCCGGTCGAGAGCTTCGTGGCGCCGAGGCGCGTCGACTTTTTCACATTGCTGCCCGTCGTTTTCTATTGAGGCATAGTCCATAGATTAGCCACGCTGTCAGTGATTATACATAATATTTCTCAGAAACAGGCCACAGTACCTTGGCGCGCGACTGCAGGCTGCTCGATCCCAAGGATGTCGAGGCCGTGGCATCCTTGCCCATCAGGACCACCGGTCGGTTCACTGCGAGGAGCCCCTCGGTTGGCGCAGCTGGAGGTACCACCGCAGCGACTAAAGGCGCGGGCGCAGCCGTGCGCTGGAAATGCGCAGTCGACGAAGTCGTATCGTCAAGCGACGCAAGCTTCACGAGCTCGTCCAGTCCGTCGACGTCCTCGTCCTGCGCGTCGGCACTCGGCTCGAGGATCTGCACGACCGCGGTCTTGACCTTCTTCGCCAGCGCCGTCTTGTACAGCTGCGCGCCCTTCGAGTTGTACTTTTGCTCGATCTGTTCATTAGCATAACGGCATCTCAGTCCCATTGATCTATGCAGCACACACACAATGCCGACGTACGCTGGTCATCTCGTGGACACCATACTGCTTGAAGAACTTGCGCGCCTCGTTGTTGCCGCCGACGAACATGAGCTTAAGCTGCTCCTCGGTCCACTCGTCCATGTCGATCGAGCGCACAAAGGAGAGATGCACACCAAGGCGGCGGTGGTAGCCCGAGCAGTCGAGACAAATGAACACGCCGTACGTGACGGTCGCCCACGTCGGGTTGCGCTTGTTGCAGTCGAAGCAGCCCTTGTTGGCCGCCGACGAGCGCAGCTTGTGGAACCATGCGTCGCGCACCTCCGTGGGTACGTACACAGGCTTCGTGGTGGTGCTCATCGTGCTCGACGTCGTCGTGATGCCTTCGGTCTCGCGGTGGTTTCTCTCGAGCTGAGATGCACGCGTGGAGTTTTTTATTTGTCGATCAAGCAAAAATTGAGGTCTTGTCTGGATCCATAAGTGTAAAGCTGATTTGTTCAATACAAATGACATGTTTAGAATGGAATGTTTTTTGACACAATATATATTATGACAATCCTTTAATATCGAATGTAATTCAACCTGGATATCTGTATTGAAAATAGAATAAATTGTGATTGAACTACATTAGGCTGGCTCGCCACAATTGATCGAGGGCGAGTTGAAGTGGCACAAAATACAGCACGCATTGGCTTGGGTCTGTACGTGCAGCTCCATGCACCGCTACTCGCAAACTCTGCAAGACGCGCACGGCGCTGCTCCATGGAAACGATAGTGCACAGTTCTCTGATGCAGCAGTGGCAGCGAGGCATAGGCGGTTCGCTGGTAAATATAGCGGCGAGAGAGCGACGCATCGGCGGCCGTTCGGAAGCGCGCGTCGATCGAGTCGACCAAATGATTCTGTGAGCAAGAGACGCAGCGCCGAGAGCACAGCAAGCATTCATGCAGCAGCATCGCGCACCGTCACCGTCGTCGGTATCGCCCAAGAAGAAAGGTCGACAGCATGTCGTCACGCGCCAGATCTTCGCGCTGCCGGCGCTGCAGCAGTTCGAGCCCGTGCTTTCGTCCTCGCCGCGGTCGTACATGGTGCCCACAGGCTCGATCCCAAAGATCGACAAAACCTCGAGCAACAACAACAATATAGGCAGCAGCAGCGAGGTAGCTGCTTTGCGTCCAGCCAGCCCAGCGGTAGCCGCGCTATCGCCCACCCCACCGCAGCATCACCACACAGCTCCACATCGACCGCCGCGTGAGAGAGAGGGCTCGCCGAGGGTCCTGCGCCCACAGCCACCGCCACCACTGGGCATCTCTTCACGAGCGGATGTGGACATCTATCGGTACAACCAGGGAACCACGCAGCGCATGGCGATTCGTCCGATCTTTGAGCAGCGCAAAGAGGACGAGGCCCAGGTCGCGCGCGCAATACTCTCGCGACGAGAAGGTGACGATGAAGAAAGAGATGAGCAACTCGTAGGTGCTGGTGAGGATGTTGGAGACGAAGTCAAGGGACACGACGAAGAGCAGCACGAGCACGATTTTGACGGTTTGGATAGCAGCAACGCGAGTCAGAGGCGCATTAATGATGATACAGATCCTGATCTCAAAGCTGCGAGCCCGATCGACGCGGAAGAAAAAGAAGAGGTCGAGGAGTTCACCATCATCACGCTTGTATCGCCGCGCTCTGCAGATCGTCTGAATCGGCCTCGAACAGGATCTAGTGGTGTGAGAAGCGGCGAGCAGGCTGTCCATACAACTACCAAGCTGGAGGATGCAGTCGACGCCACGCAGACACAGATGTGTTTGAACCCCATGGAAACCGATGAAGCGACAAACTCAAAGCCTGAAGCAGCAAATGCCCGTTGTCGAGGCGATTCCGTCGAAAAAATCGACTCAAGCGCGCTTGTGGAAGCCAACAAGAGTGACGGTGCTGTCAACACCATAGCCGAGTCTCAGCTTCTTCGACCGCTGCTCCCCGGTCGCTACTACGAACCATTTCGCTTCATTGACAACGAAAACAACAGCAGCAGCAATTGTATGCCGTGGGCAAAAGGCGCAACACCCCCCAGCAACACCCTCTCAAGCGCGACTGCTGGCTCCACATCGCGACCTCCGAGTGCGAAACTGCAGAGATCACAGCCTACAGACGTCCTCTACAAAGTGCTCTGGAAGGATCTGCGCATATTCGACGATCGTGATGTGATGCTCTCGCTGCTGCTCAGCTCCGAGGCTACCGCCCACATCACTCTCACAGATCCACCGAGTCATCGCGTAAATACTGACGACGAGATCTTACCGATCACTGAGTCACATCTCACAATGTCCAGTCAGTTGCGTCATGACTTGCGCGTGCTGACGCCAAAGTGGGCCGAGTGGGTGCTCTCGCGCGTGCGTCTCGACAGCAACGGCAAGTTCTACTTGCAGATTGAAGACAGCGACGCCCTGGACACCTCGAGTTGTTTTAACGAGCAGCTCTGCATCGACAGCTTGAATGTCCATGTAGCAATGCATGCACTCGATGACAGCTCCAGTCTGCTCATCTCTGTTCGAGATCTCGATTCTGGACACACGAGCAAGATCTTCCTAAGCAAGAGCGAGATTCTGAAGCTGGCGACGTCATTCGAACTCACAAGTTCAGCAGCAGCTGATGGCGCTGAAGAAGACAGTGAAGTCGTGGCAAAATTGCTCCAGGACGCCGCATTCCTGACCCAAGTCGCAATGAAAAGCCCTGTCGTCCGCCTTGGCATGAGAAGCAAAAAGGACCTAGGCGATAGCTTCTCGCTTCACGACCTTCAATCAAGCGAGTACAACACTGCAGATTCCCCAGCCAGCCACGAAGCGCATTCAGACGGCGCATCGCCAGTTATCAACCTGCCCAGTCTGCGGTGCGCGTTCTACTCCACCGAAGTGAATGCGATCCTTCTATCGAGCTCTTCGTTGGCTGCAGTCGCGTTCCTCTCGCAGATGTACGCGGAAGACGGACTAATCTCTGCATTGCGTCACATCCAGCAGAAAGAAGCTGTGCAGCTGCACGCTCAGAGCTATGTGACCCACCATCAGTCAGTCACGTCCAGCGGGAATGAGGACTTTCGTGCGCTCATTGCTGCCAAAGTCGAGGCTGCAAAGCAAGCCAAGCTCCAGGAGATCGCGATCCTCTCTATAATCGACGACATGCTCGCGGACCTCATCACCTTTGAGAGCAGGGTGGCACTCTACGAGGCGAAATACTCGGGCGGCTACGACGACCACTACGCCAGCAAGGTGCAGGCGACGTTCCGCATGAGCACGCAGCGCAAAACGTACGCGCACAAGAAGCACACGCGCATGCGCGCCGCACGCCTGTTACAGGCACTTCAACGCGGGATCATCGCGAGGAAGCGGTACTGCGAAATGAAAATCGAGCGCGAGAAGTACCTCTTCTACGGCTTCCGCTCGAGTCTCCACCACGCCGCAGCAAGCATGGAGAACCCCAAACAACGCGCTCAAGAGATGGCGGAAGAGAAGGAGCGCCGACGACAGAGCTTCCTCATGCAGGTGCTGGACGGGTACATCGCCGAGCACGGGCTCGCGGCACCTCACAGAGTCTCGGTCGAGCTTATTGAGAGTCTCTTCAATGAGTTTGGCGTCGTTGTTGGGCTCTCGACGACTTTTGGTGAAGTCGTTGCGAGTTTTCTAAGAGGAGCGCCTGATGGGCAGCTCACTCGACGGGTCTCGAATGTGAAGTTGAGCAATAATGGACCACCACGTGAGCCTACGCAGTCGTATTCATCTGGGCAGGTGAACGCTGCGCTGCTGCTGGGGCTACGGTCGCAGTACGACGACACGTTTGGCTTGACGCCAACGACTCGGCGGCTTGTTGCTATTGGTGATCCCCTCGCGGTGCAACCAGAGAACGGAGAGGACGACGAGGTCCCACCTCGCTGGCTGCTGAAGATCAACGCTCCATTTCAGCGCTCGAACCGGAATCGCCTCGCTGCATTGCGACTCTCACGAAAAGCCGCTGGTCGCAAGTCCTCGCACCTCGTGGCGCGCGATTTCCGCAACATGCTGGCAGCAACCGAGTCGCTCGCCAAGTTTGAGAGCTGTCGTGAGTTCTGGGAATCCAACATTCGAACGCGAAGGGCGGAGCTTCGTATCTACGACGCCAGCAACAAGGACGACGTCGTCCAGTTTGTTCTGGATCTCCTCATCGCCAGCATCAAAGACTGGGGCGTGGACCCTGAGCTACTTTTCGCAGGTCTCAACCTGTGCGTTCGCCATCGCCAGGGCAAAGAAATCGTCGGGCTTGTGGAAACCAAATTCAACATTTTCGCACAAGGCGTGAATCAGATGCACGGCAAGCGCAATATCCTGAGCTTACGCGAGGAGATCGAACAGGAGCTCGAGGATTTCGAGAAACTTCTGGCACTGCGCTGCCTTAACATTGGTCAGGACCACGTCGTGACGATCCCGCCCAGCGAAATCCTCCACATCATCCTGAAGGGCAAAGTGGACGATGAGTACATTCGCCACGCGCTGCCGACCGTGTTGCCCATCGCGAGCATCGCTGACAAGTACGAACTGGCGCAGAAAATGGTACTCGCGTACGCGAACGCGTCGTATGGTGATGCGCTCAACTCGATCTGCTGGAGCTGTCTGGACGTCGCGGAGAACGTGACCGTCGAGGCTGCACAGCTTCTCGACCGGATCACGAGAGTCGACGAGCAACTTGGTGGACTTGAGAATGAACTGCGAGGCGATTCTTCTTCCAGATCAGCAAGGACTCCACAGCCAACTAAGTGCGTCCAGGCTTCAGCACCACCATCTTCGTCATCAGTTGCAAGCCGAGCTCTGTACTTATTGACAGGGGCCCAGGCCGTCACGTTCCTGCAATTCGTCGCGAAAGTGGCGCATTTCAACAAGACGATCCAGCACCACACGCTCGCGCTGCTCAAGCCCTACGCGGACAGATTCGAGCTGCATCGCTTGGCGAGCACAGTCGCTGGACTCGACAGCTATGACGTCGCGGCGCGGCTCTTCGACGAGTGCTTTGCGCATCAGGCGATCTATTCCTGCACGCGCTTCTGGATCCAGTACGAAGAGCTCGTTGGACTGGAGCAGGCGGAAAAGGCGCGCGCGAGTTGTCCTGGAGAATGCGGTGGCCGTGAGGATGGAGACAATGGTCATCGGTGCGACAACACGCCGTGAGCTGCGTGTAATGCTTGCCATTCGAGATGGGGGTACATCATGCAGACGGCAACGTGTAGAGCTGGAAGACGAGAAGGCTGAGTACAAGCACAAACGTTTGCATACTTTTTGGTCTTCGTGTTGATTCTGTTTTACTTTCCAAATCCAAACCGTGGCAGCGCAGTTGAACTCCAGACGAAGGCGCGCAGTTACTGCTTGCATACTAACCTACGCAGGCACACGACACATGAAACAGCAGCGTCGTCAGCATCATCTCCCATACAAACGAGCTCACCTGCCAAGCAAATGGCTTGACACGCACGCACCCTGCTCGCTCATAACGCCTGCTCCTCTGCCCTCTCCATTGCCACCACAGCGTCTGCTTTCTCTTCTCTCTCTCTCGTATATCGAATAGTGTGCTGGTCAAGTCGCTTGCTCGAATAGACGCATCCACGCACAGCTGCTGCTTACTCGGACGCAGGCTTCGTCTCTAAGTAGCCGCGGGACTTCTGGATGTACGCGGGGATCTTCGGGCCGTCGTACTGGTCCGTCGGCAGGCCCATGGAGCGGCGCACCGGCACGACTACGAGCGGCAGCACCACGGCGACGGCACCGATGAAGCACGACGCGACCACCACGGGCTCGCGGTCGGCGTAGAAGCGGGCGAACTTGGCGAAACCACTCATGCTGCTTGCTTGCTTCTTTGCTTTGCGTGGAGCGTTCGTGAGGCGATTGATTATTCCGAGGGGCTGTCGTCGACGTTGGGGAAAATGAACGGCTCACGATGCAAAAGAACGGGTCAATAGTCCTTTTGAGTTTTGATCCCTAAATTGACTTGCCTACACGATCAAAAAGAAGCTAAAAATTGAAAGCCATCTGGAACAAGAAAAAATGAATTTTAATATCTTTATTACTTATAGACTAAGAAGTCAAAATTTAGTAAAATTTTCTGATACAATACTCTTACAATCTAGACCATTTTTGACCATTTCTTCGGTATTTTTAATCAAAAATGAAATCTCTATAAAATGATAGAAATTCTATTTCAAGTGCTTTGTCGACTATTATTTTTGTCAGGATTTTGCGGTATATACCGGTTTGAAACTACGCAACCGGCATGAAGATTGCTTCTTCGGTAACAATTATATTTGCAAGGATATACGCTGGTTTCATTTTGGTAAATCTCGGAATAATTGTGTATCGATGACGTACTGGTATATCAGGTCTATTTTTCAAATTTCAAAATACCGAGTTGACCCGGTTTTTCTTCTGTCGGTAAATACTTTGAGGTACCGATATTCTGCTTGATTAAGGTGCTGAAGCGACGCGAGCACATCGAAAGCGACGCTTCGTGGATACCCATCGGACCCATGTACCCAGACAACGCTTGAATGCACCGCCGCCGCAAACACACACAGCTAGCGATCAATTTAGCACCATACCTAGCAAGTGACAAGATTCAAAGATGAACTACGGCATCATCCAGAACCAGCGCCACGATAAGAAGCGCGCGAGCGGCAATGGCGGAGGCGGTGCAAGCGCTCTGCTGCAAGACACACGGCTGCGCGAGATGGCGCGGCAGATGGGGCTCGACGCCAAGGACTTTGGTCATGAAGCAGCGGGAAACATCTGGCAGCTGCTCGATGACATGGCAACAAATGACCCAGGCGCGTACCAGAAGTTCATCCACGAGCAGCTCAAGGACGGACCGCCCATGGCCTCGCAGCAGCAGCAAGCGGAAGACGACAATGAGGATGACGAGCTCAGATCCGCAGCCAACACGTCCAGCAATCAGGTGACACATGGCTCTTCAAATGCAAAGAGCCCCATGGTGCTACTGCCGCGGTACTTTGCGCCGTACCCAGGCTTCGTGGTCAAGTGCGCCATGTACCACACTGTCAAGTGCCAACAGCAAGAGACCAAGCTCTTCCTCAACTGCTGCGCTCACGAGATGGTCGACATGCCAAAGAACCCGAATAACGGCAAGGATGTCGCTGACGACACGCGCGCAGTGCCTAGTACGAGCAATTTGGAGATCCCGCTCGTCGTCGGGAAGCTGCGCGACGTGCAGGACGTCTCGGGTAGTGTGTGCGTCGCGTGCGACGTCGTGTTCCACCCGTGGGTCATGCGTCGCTGCGAGTGGGACGCCAACTTCAAGCGTGAGGTCATGAAGCTCGCGATCCAGTGGGTGCAGCAGGACGCCAAAGTGCGACTCGTGAACCAGGTCGGCAAATTTATCAAGAGTCGATACAAAGGCGGGAGCATCGTCGACGCTGAGATCGTCACTGCAAAGTTTCTCGTCGACTCGTCCGCACACACCACAACGTCTGCCAGCAACGGCTCTGACAATCAGAGCGACGCTGCTGCTGAGCAGGAGAAACGCGGAAGCAAGAGCCAGGCTCCGTCTGTAATCGAAAGTCCGTCGGAGCTGCTCAAGCAGATCCACCTGAAGCGGAACGAAGGCGCCACGAACGAGTCCCCCGAGCGTGAGTTTTTGATCAAACCTGCACACGAGACAACAAAGAACACAGCATCAGTGACCACAAAGAAAGAGCCCATTGCGTCGGTGTCTAGTCTCATACATGAGCAAAAGATCAGTACGCCAGCGAGCAAGAACAAGTTGATCCAGGAGCTGAGCTCCTCGTCGCCTTCGCAAGCCATGGCAACGAACAAGCCGCGCCAGCCTGCAAAAGCCAAGAACTCCGCTGTGAAGAAAGGCTTCCTGCTCGGTGCTGCAAAGGCGAAAGCGCCGCTGTACCCGACTGGATCAAGCGAAGGTCGCGCGCCGTCGGCGTACGTGAACTTGCTCTCGCGCAGCAAAGTCGTGGATCTCGGCGACGTAGAACGACAGAAAAAGCAGCAAGACGAGGAAGCGCGCAAGCTCCGAGACGAGTTCGAGTTCCTCAACAAGCCAAGTGCAGCATCTTCATCGAGTGCCACTGCGACTAGCGAAGTGGACTGTGGCGATTTTGAGTTTGAGCAGCTCTGCATGGACGCGGACCCAGATCTCAAGCCCTCGCAGCAACAGCAGTACGGAGCCAGCTCTGCTGCAAATGACGACCCTGCACGACAGCTTTTCGGTGAGGATTTCGAGCAGATCTCGAAGTTCCTGAGCATGTAAGTTTAGGGATTAACCTGTGTGACATCGGTTGCAGATCTTCGTAAACACAGTAGCATTTCACAAAGTTACCAGCGCTGGAACTCGAAATCTTCAGTCATGGCCCATGACTCATGAGGCAAGCGAGCCTTCACTAATCTCCTCTCACTTCTGGTTGCACGATATTGTGGATCCGCTGATAGCTCATCAAGAGAAACGCGTTTAGCAGGCGCAGACTGGACGCCGTTGACGGGAAACCCTCGAGGCGCTTGAGCAAAATCACAGTGTTGTACTTGACGCTGATCGACGGGTGGAAGATCCCCTGCGCGATCGTGTGGAGTCCACCACGGAGCAACGGCAGGTAACTCAGGAACTCTTGAAGCTCTTCCTCCGAGTGCAGTAGCGACACGAAATCTTGGTACACTTTCTCGACTTGACCGTCGTCCAGCACGACCGTGTCTCCTTGGAGGCTTCGAATGTGCTTCTTGAGATCGACCCCCGTCTTTTCTACGTAAACACACATCACATCAAGCACAAAGAGCGCCACAAGTAGCAGTTAAGGAATACAACTTTCAAGTTGGTGGGTGGTTCGACCTAGAGTCGGTTCTCGCTCACGACAACATGCAGACAGAGGAGTGGGAGGTGGATATATTGAACGCCGGCGAGCGGAACTTGCGGTGCTTCCTCGAGTCCGTCAGCAGCTTGTAGTTGTCGGTTCTTGCCCATTTCGTGATGCGCTTGTTGTTCATCGCAATGCGCTTCACTTGCGTGTCGACGTCGATGTAATTGGCTTCGCCAAGCGCAATATCGACCACGTTCTGCGCGCATGGCAAGTGAACACAATGTAAGAAAAATGCCTCTCATAGAGAAACACACAATTCTACCATAACGCACCTTGCGAGTGTACTCCTCAAACATGCATCGAATCCACTCTTCGTCGTAGCCCGCATTGACTCCATCCAGCACCTGAGCACACACAAATCAAACAAAGTCAGCCGATCACTTTCTCATTCTGTTGCAAACCACTGCATTTGTCAACGGCTTACCTCGAGCACAAAGTTGCGGTCCGTGGCTTCGTACTCGTCCTTCTCGGCTGGTGCGGACAGCAGCACTTCTCCCGTCGAGATGTCACACAGTACGTCCCACCACTCACGCTTACTCTTGAACATTGGGTTTGTCACGCCCGCGATGAAGCCGGGGGTTGACAGGAAGTCCAAGTCCGTCAGATTGGCGTATCTGTAGCAATAGCAAGCAAAACAGCACACAGTAAACAAGCATCCTATGTTAGCAACGAACAACATCGCTATGAAGCATACTTCACAGATAAGCTGACTCACGGGAATTGACGCTGGATCAGTCCAAAGAGCGGAGGGCACACGAGCGAGCTCGTCGACAGCACGTAGTTGCACACCTCGCCTATCAACCATCCACATATCATGTCAGCCGCACTACCACCGGAGCCAACTCACTACATATCTAAGAGCTACACATACCTGCTGCCTGGTTATACCCGAGCACGATCACGCGTGCGCCCGTGAGCACTGCGTTGTAGATGAGCATTGTCTGCTCGCCAAACTTGAGCAGCAGCTTGCGCAAGAGCCCATCGTCGTACTGGTCGTCCGTGCTGCACAGCTTAAACTGCAACGGGATCTTTTGGTCGTGCCACTGCGCGTGCGTGCGGAAGTAGAGCGACTCCTCCATGTCCTTCGCGCCGCTGCGGCCATTGCTGCTGACGGTTCGTTTCAGTAGTCGCCGCTCCATGTCCGAGAGATTGTGCACGCCACTCGTGTCCACAGCGTTGACAACTTCGTATAGGTCTTGCAGGATCTTCGTGGCGTCGGCGTCGTCTTTCACTGCCGAGAGCTTCCCAGCAGCGACGCTCAGCACGTCCTTGAACGAAAAGCAAAACTGTAGCCAAGCAAAACACAAATACGCATATAATGAATGCACATCCATAGATGAAACATAGCAGGTAGTAAACACGCATACCTTGTGACGCGAGCAAATGGCGACGGCTTTGACCTTGGCGCCGCGGCGCACCGAGGTGTCGTACGTGGTGTGCACGACGCTGAGGCAGTACATGAACTCCTTGAGCGGATCAGCAGCAACTTTCGCACCATCACCACTGTCAACATCAGTCGCATCGACGCTGTCCGCACTTTGCTTGCCATCTCCTCCATCTCCTTCAGTAGCTTCAGCTGGAATATCAGCTGCCGTAGTGAGCAGGTGCTTGGTTGCGTTCTTGCGGTTGAGGAAGAAGATCGTGAAGTCCTCCTGGCGGTTGTGCACGCCCTCGGGCAGCATCACGTCCGCGAAGAACTCGGGTGAGTAGTGTGGCAGCGCCTGCGGGTAGCTCTCGCGCAGCGTGCTGCCCTTGTCGATGTCGAACTCGGCGAAGAGCACGACCTCGGCCATGCGACTGCCGCCGCCCAGCTCGTCCGTCGCCATGCTTGTTCAGGTTGCTTCAAGTAAGAATGCGGGAAAGGTGGATTCGTACTTTAGCGAGAAGTGAAAGGTGTTGCTACGCGAAGGTTGCGCGATGGAAAGTAACGAAAGCAGAAAGTGAGGTCGCTCGAAGGTTATCTGAATGTAAACCTGAACCGTTTCTGTTGACATGCCACGGTCGTGCTTTTTCTTGTGGGTAGCGTGTTGTCACGGCGGAGGACCACATACAAATTCCAAGACGAAAAGTCCGCACGACCTTGATGATGCAGGGCGACCCGAATGATGCAATCTACACACAGCTTGATCACCTGACGCAGCGACAACACCAACAACAACACTCGCGCGGACACTGTACACACACATAGCAAAAGCGGGCAATCACAAGGCACTCCAGAGAATTCTTCCTCCTGTCATATTCGTCCACACATTTCAGCAGCTCCGCTTGATTGTGTCTCACTGACTGCAAACCATCGCGCAACATTCGTGCAACCTCACCCGCTGCTCACCACACCACCTTGCCATTTCAGCATTTGACTGCCCAGGACGAACAGCTCATTCACATCACTTGACCCGATAGACAAGAATGGCGTTCGAACCGCGCCTCGAGCGCATCCAGCAGCTGCAGCAGCTCCCAGAGAACGCGCAGAAGAACCTCGTGCCTGTGTATCTGGACGCCGTCGCGGATCTCGACACGCCCGTGAGCGTGCTGCTCAAGCTGCGCGAGGGCAACACGCACTCGTTTCTCTTCGAGTCCGTGTCCCCTGGTGAGAAAATTGCGCGCTACTCGTTCATCGGCAGTGGGCCACTCAAGGTTGTGGCGACGGGCAAGGGTCTCGACTTTGAGGGCGACCCGCTCGTGAACCTTGAAAACGAGATGAAGAGCTTCCGCACGATCGACCTCCCGGAGCTCTCGGTGCCCATGACTGGCGGCGCCGTCGGCTACTGCAGCTTTGACGCCATCCGTCACTTTGAACCGCGCCTCGCGCCGTACATTGAGAAGCAGCGCGATGTGCTCAAGGTACCAGAGAGCATCTATATGTTCTTCGACACGGTCGTGATCTTCGACCACGTCTTCCACTCGCTCAAGATCGTCTCACACGCGCGCCTGAACACGGGCGACCTGACGCAGGCGTACGAAGACGCGAAGCAGAAAATCCTCAAGGTGCGCGACGCGCTTGAGAAGCCTCTGGCGCGCACCTCGAGCGGTTCACACGCGAATGCGTCCCAGGTCGCGAACCAGAAGATCGACCTCGAGGCGTGCTCGAACGTGGGCCAGAAGGGCTACGAAGGCTTTGTGCACAAGCTCAAGGAGCACATCGTCGACGGCGACATCTTCCAGGCGGTTCCGTCGCAGCGAATTGCCGTGGACTTGCCGAGCCACGTCAAGGCGCTGGACCTGTACCGTCAGATGCGCGCGATCAACCCGTCGCCATACATGTTCTACCTGGAGCTCGGCGAAGACTTCCAGGTCGTCGGCGCGTCCCCAGAGATGCTCGTCAAGGTCGACCACGAGCGCATCGTGGAGACCCACCCAATCGCTGGCACGCGCCACCGTGGCAAGACTGAGGAAGAAGACGAGGCGCTCGCGCAGGACCTGCTCGCGGACGAGAAGGAGCGCGCTGAGCACATCATGCTCGTGGACCTGGGTCGCAACGACGTCGGCCGTGTGGCCAAGCCGGGCTCAGTGCGTGTGGACGCGCTCATGAAGATCGAGAAGTACTCACACGTGATGCACATCGTGTCGGTCGTGAAGGGCGTGCTTCGCGATGACAAGACGGTCTACGACGCGTACCGCGCGATGTTCCCGGCGGGCACGCTCTCGGGCGCGCCCAAGGTGCGCGCGATGGAGCTCATCTGCGAGCTCGAGGAGGAGCGCCGCGGCGTCTATTCGGGCTCGGTTGGGTACTTTAGCTTCAGCGGGTCGCTCGACACGGCCATCGCGATCCGCACGATCGTCGTCAAGGACAAGAAGGTGTACGGCCAGGCGGGCGGCGGCATCGTGTACGACTCGGACCCGTACGCCGAGTACATGGAGACGGTCAACAAGCTCGGCTCGGCCGTGCGCACGATCGAAAAGTGCGCGCAGCACCTCGCGCAGCAGTAAACACAAACACAAATTGAGGAGAGAATGACAGCCTCGCCATTGAACGTAGACAGAAAGCTCTATTGATCGCCCACGTGTTGTTCGTGTTATACAGCGCTTGTGTGCGCACGCGTGCCTACTGCTATCGCACGACTCTGGTCAGCCTTGTCATGGGTATATAGATAGGTAGGTATTGGTACCCATTACGCTTCATCTCGACTCGTTGTCAGTTGCTTTTTGCCCACGACACTCGGTTTCCAGTCAAATGGCAATTCTCACTTGAGTTCACTATGCCACGCTGTGTTTGTTTCTGAACGCAAAGCAAGCAAGAGAAAGAAGAGCGAATGCAGAGTGTTTGTCACGTTTCCCTGCTTTCTCCGAATGCACTTGGGTTCACTATGCTCATACAAATACCAAGATGAAACCCCTTCCTGCAAACCCCGCCCTCCCATCGCCAGGCACAGGCCGTCGAGTCCGCATTTTGGATTTTGCCCGCTCTCGCACACTCGTGCTGCGCGACGTTTTGGCAGCGCGACCTCCACACCTCCGCATTTGGGCATTTTCGGCATCTGGCAGCGTTTGTGTGAATCCGAAACAACCCACCGGTCCGTGAATAGACCAAAGTTGGTTCTCGCGCCCATATCGAACCAAACGACGAGATGGCGAAGCGCGACGACTCGGAGGTTCCGCGCCGCGGCCGCCCCAAACGCAGCAGCGGTGGCAACGCGCCGCCGCCACCGTCCAACAACCGCATGGAGATGATGCTTGCGGCCGCTGCGACCGCCGAGAGCGCCGAGCCGTTCCACGCGCCGCACGACTATCATCAGCACCAGTACGCGCAACAAGCGTATCCACAACAGCCGCAACAACCGCCGCCGTATCATTCGTACGTGCAACTTCAACCGTCGTCGCAGCAGATGGGAGACCGATCATCTGGCGACGCGTCCAAGCGCAAGCGTGTCAAGAAGAGCGAAGACGAGTGGGTGTCAGCTGCTCCAGTTGCCGCAAGTGCCGGCGGCATGAGCATCGGCAGTCTGATTGCGCCACAGCCTTCGCAGCCATCGGCATCATCAATGTCGCCGGGTGAGCAAATGGTGAACCCGGCACCGTCGTCCAACATGCACAGCATCAGCAGTCTTACTAGTGGGCCTCCACCGCCAGAGTTCAAGATGCCAGTCTCGTCGGCTGCGTCGCTCTCATCGATCCTGTCGGCGTCCGTGTCTTCGCCAGTGGTGTCTGCGTCGTCTCCGTCCGCGTCGGTGTTTCAAGCAGTACCGACAGTCATCCACAGCTTTGCAGAGACGGAGCGACGACGCAACAGCAGCTCCAATATTGCGAATGGCGGTGCCACCAACAATAACAGCAATATAAACATCGGCTTGCTGACGCACGGAAATGGAAAAAGCACCAGCATCAACTCAAGCATTACCAGTCGCGGACCAAAACCTGATGATCGCAGAGGGTCTGGCGCTACACCCGGTCGCGCTCCGAAGCTGACAATGCTTGACTTGTTTTACCCAAATGCAAGTGGAAGAGCAGGCGGCGACATGAATGGCAGCACCAGAGATCCCAGCAAGTCGCTCAAGCGCAAGAGACGAGTCGAGCCACCAGCTTCTGGTTCATCAAGTGGGCGGCCAGGCAGACGATCGAACGACGGTGACCAGCTTGGAACGGCTACAACGATGGGCGAGTACGACATGATGCGTTTTGGCGTGGATTCCGCGAAGCTTATCCCACAAGGCCTCGTCGATCGCGTGGATGCAAAAATGGACCGGACGTTCATATCAAGACTGATTCGAAGTCACGTGGAGAACTGGATCAAGAGAGCGGGTTTTGGGAACAGCTTCTTTTCAGAGGCCACGACGTTGCTGATCGCGTACTATCCGTGCCATTATCCAACCTTACTCGACGAAGTGCTCGCGTGTTTCCTGTTCAAGCGACCTGAGGTATGTTGCTGCTTTCTTTGTTGTTATTTGCATGGGAATCGTTCTTAATCACTATGCTAACGAACTCTCCTTGTACTGCTACAGTTCATCGAACCACTTCTGAAGCCAATGATCGAGAAGCTACAAAAGTTGGGGGAGTCGGCAACAAGTGTGAAGTATCCAGTCATCGATGCGTTTGCGCGGACGTGTCATCAAGTGACTGCGAGCGGTGAATCCGAACACGCTCGCCACGATTTCGCGTGTGAAACGCTTCTTCGCTGCCTGCTGGAGCAAAACACCGACAAGTTCATCCTCAGTGCTGCGATCGCATCGTGCGCAGTGAACTGCAGCGACTCTGTGCTGGAAAATCTGTGGCGGCAGCTTCTGAGCTCATGGGTGTCGGAGGCTGAAGACGAGTCCCAAGATCGCTCTGAGCGTGTCAAGGACTCGATGGACCAATGGAACATTGTAGATCCGACCCAGCAAGCGTTTGAGCTTCTGGAAGAAGAGCGAAAAGCGCGGCTCCGCGGAGATCACGTTGGGGGAAGTTGCCCGCGCTTGTCGAGTGCATTCACTCGGCTTGCGCTGCTGGACGTCAAGTTCAGAGATGAAGCGACGGTCTTGTCGTCTTCCATCATGCAACAAGCTCTGGAGTTGTACTTTGGACACGGAAGTACTTCGGACAGCTCTGCGTTGCTATTGGACCGGGTTAGAAGCCTCGCTGATAATAGTGACAAAGAGTTTGCTCATTTACTGAAGTTCCTAGTAAATTCCACCGCAAAATTGAGCATTAAAAAGACCAACTGGTTCTCTCGGCACGTGCTGCGCTTCCTCTTGTCGAATGCGCACGACATTGTCGCTCGCAAGAAGCTGCTCGCAGTGGTGGTGCGGCGGTACATGCCGCTGTTGCTCGGAGCTCCGGGGAAAGAAGCGCGGCAGCAGAGCTCTAGTCAAGCTTCAATGATCAAGTCAAGCGCAGTGGACAAGTCGAGCGAAGAGGACTCGAGTTCGGCGGTCACCAAGAAGAAGGCGAAACTGCAACTGGAGGAAACGAGCGATCAAGTTTCGTGGGACGCGCTGGAGATCGTGGAGAAGCATAACCCGGCGGAGATCGTTGAGAAGCTGGAGACTTTGCTCGAAATGCTGGAAGGTGCACATCCGGAGCATTCCGCTGACTTTTTCGAGACGTGGACTTCTACATGGTCGTCGAAAGCAAGTTATGTCAGCGTTCAGTGGGCGTACGTGCACGCGATGGTACTGGTTGCTGTGGATGAGAAAGCTGCTGAGAAGTACCGCGTCGTGCTCCGGTCGTTCCAATCTCTCGTGCGTCAGACCTGCCGAGCATACTTTCGACAGATGCGCACACAGCACTCAACTAAGCGGCAAGATGATTCGGGAACGGTCAGCAAACTCACGAATTCGCTGTATGTGTTGCTCTCGTCGGCGAACGAGTTTGCCCAGACTCTTCTACCCGAGATCGTTGATGCAATTCAGCTACTGAGAGGTAGTGGTGCGTTATCGTCGTCTTCCCGAGGAGCGTCGATTTTCACCAATGCAGTAATGGTGTGTCTCGGGGAACGCAAGCGTGTCGATGTGTGGAAGCTCTCACCAACAAAGAAGATCTCACAGAAGAGCGCCCAGGAAACAGCAGTGACGGCAGCACCGCGCTCTCCACATTCTGAAGTAGACCTTCGGGTTCTCGTATCGCTGCTCAATCTGGCAACTTTGCAAAATGAGACGGGAAGCTTTGTACGCGCTCAGCTATCCAGTCGATCAACGGTGCGATTGCTTGCAGGGCTTGTCCGCGAAGTTTCCATCAACCGGTACAAGATGTCGAAGCTCCTCGATTTGCTGGACGCTCTCATCTCTCAACGGCAAGAAGATAAGACGAACCTGCTCATCAAGGAATGGTGTCGGCAGCATATCGTCCAGCAGCTCATTGATTCCGCGTACACTGTCGGGGTGCTGACAATCTCGGATCGTCTTGTGGGCTTGATGCAGAGCCTGTCGCATAGATGCACTGTGAGAAGCTTGGATGGTGGTGATGACGGAAGAAGAGCGCGGGACACTTTGCTCTGGGTGACGTTGCGACAATGCACCAAGTTTTGCTGCGGATGCACGGAAGAAGGCGACATGCGAGCACATCATCCGGACGATCAGTATCAGCGGCACGTTGCAACATCAGCGAACTTTGCGGAGCTTCTAAAAGTGATGCTTTGTGGCGCGTCTTCCTCTTCAAGCGGGCTGTTGCTGTGCAGTGTCGGCGAGTTCGTAGAACAAGAGCTGTCGTCGTGTCACGCAAAAGAAGGGGTGCGCATGAACATGTTCTTGTTGCTGTTGCTGCAGAAGATGGTACGGATCGAGCGCCAGCCTCGCTCGTGTATCTCCGCGGTTCAGCTTGCAGTCTTTTCGATTGGCGCAACGACACGTGACCAGATCCGAATTCTCCAGCTTCAGCTGCTCAAATCGCTGTGCTCTCGTCTGATGGTGATTCGAAACCAAAGAGCCACTGCCTTGTCAGTAGTGAAGGATGCTGGTGATTGCAGTGCGTGGGAGGAATTGGTCTGCAACGAGCGCCTACAATCCTATTTGCGGCGAATCTTGAGCGCAGAGGGTGTCGCAGTCAGCAGCAGGACGTCGATTGTCTTGGCGCAGAGTGTTCTCAAGTCTGTGGCCGAAGTGAGTCGGATCAAGCAGCGCGATGCGGTGAAGGATAGATAGAAGTACCAAGTGTTGACAAGACAGAAGATGTAAAGAAGCAAAGGAAGAGATCGAACAAGCAGCCACTCAGGTATGTACGGTGAGCGAATGGTGATAGGTGTGATAATAACGTGAGAGGGCTCGTTTGCAAAATAGCCTCAAATCTCTATCAGCTCGGCTTCATGTGGATGCTTCAGGTTTGTTCGCTTTAGTTGAGAGTATTCGCCTTCATCTATCGGTCTGAATTCATGGATGTGGTTTGTGATTCAGCCAGACAGACGGTAACACTGTCAGTCCAGGTCCAGAGGTCGTTGCCACTGGCACGCTCCAGTCTGTGAGTTACGGTAAAAGCGCTGCGCACTGTGGATGCGTGCTGCCGAGTCTTCCATCACGACCCAGAGCGAGTCAATGCGCTTCACCTCCTGGCAACACCGTGACAGCACCAGCGAAACATTCCCAGGAGGAGATCAAGCGTCAGCACAGAAACAAGGCAGCGAATTCCAGCTTCCAGAAACTCACCCTGGAACGCCAGCGCGCGATTTTGCTCGGTCCAGTAAAGCTGTAGACGCCCTCGGGAGTCCGCTCGCGTTCGAGACGACGGTAGTTCTCGATCGCCAGCTCATTCGACGGATCCGCGTCAATCGCGCGTCGATATAGCAGCTCAGCCTATGCGAGGAGCAAAACTCAAGGTTATCAGAAAGCTGAGATGGAGATCATGGTTGCGAGAAATCGTGCATCTATGCACCTTGTCGAGTTCGTGACGGACGACTTGAAGAAAGACCGCGTAGTTCCCCATCGCCTGCACAGACATGCCAAAGCCAAGTCAATTCAGATTGGACACGACTGAAGCTCATCAAAGCGGATTCCGTTCGCACGTACATGTGCATTCTTCGGCTCGAGGAACATTTTCCAGCAAAAGCAGTTCTCTTCGAGGCTCTTCAGCTCCTCACTCACATCAAACGAGACTTGCTGGTGCGCCTGTGCGAGGAGGCTCTGGGCTCGCGGCCACGTGAGCTTGGTTGGGTACCGACACGAGTAGATGAGCAGAACCGCGAGGCCGACGAGCGCTTCGACGTCCTCGGGATTAATCTGGAAACAGAGTCATCGCATGTGCGTCAGTCGGCTAGACCAATTAGGTAACTGACATGGTTGAAGAGCAACGACTGGACCTTTAGAATTGCTTCGTAGGTGGTTAGCGCGCCTTTGAACTGTTTCGACATCAGCAGCAGCATGGAGGCATGGTAAGATGTAGAATCTGCAGCACACCAGCATACTCAGGCTTATGTACCTCGTGCTCCATGACGTGGAGATAGAACGCGCTTCGCTTCATGGCTTGGACGTCGCCTGTCGCGATCAGCTGCGCTGGTGGCATGTGAACAACCTGCTGGTGGAAGCGCAGCGCTCGCGCAAGCTGTTGTAGTCCCCAATCGCTAATGCCGATCCACATCTTCTTGCGAAACCAGCTTTGAACACAGCTTGCCGCCTACAAAAACCAATTTCCATCAAGCCCACCAATTTCCATCAAAATCACCAATTTCCACCAAATCACCAATTCGGATCCAAACGCACCTTTTCTTCATTGAACTTGCTGAATACCCCTCGGAACGGATTGAAAAACTTCTCTGCTGCAGAGATCGGTTCAAGTACTCGCTGCCATTCATTCGCTGGCAGCGGCACATCACAGTCAAAGAGACTCGGTGGCTTTGATGTCGAGTAGGACTCTCGAGAGAACCGGTTGACGTAGATGAAGCCGCCTGTCGTGAAATCAAACTGCTTCCTGTACGTGCCCTGCACATTATGACATGAAAACAACAACGTTTGTGTCAGCACTACTTTGTAGGCAGTCGGCTCCGAGTGCCAAGACGAGCTTCGTATCACAAGCAGCAGCTGCTGACTCACCAATGCGAGTCGAAGGCGACACCTTCGAGCCAAGAAGCGTCGCACGCGTGTCTGTGCAAAGACCACGAGCTTCTCCTCTCTCTTGTGCTGCAATCCCAGCTCACACGCTTCTCTTTCCAACCGTTGGCACTTCTTTTCAGTGAGGACCTCAAGCGTATTCTCATAAAGTGGAGGTGCGAGACCGTAGGTCACCACGTACGTCACGAGATTTTGAATCGCGATGATGCTGGTGAAGAAGCCTTGAAGCTCAAAGAGCCTGCGCTGGTCTTCCACTGCTGATGCGTTGACTGGCGAGTCTGGAAGAAGTATCAAGTGGCGAAAGCGCATGAACTGAAGCATTTCGTAGGCGAGTTTCGCTGAAACGTCCCATCTGCGCAGCTGACAACTCGATGGAAAGTACACGAGCACGGTAAACACGCTCATGCGCTGCAGCAACTTGACGAGGCAGAGCGCGTCTTCCTGAACACGACCTTCATCACCAGTATCAAGTGTGCGAGCTTTGACGGAGACTGCGCCGTTAAACACCAACTGCTCGCAAGAGTTAGAAATAAAAGATTCGACAAAGTCCTAGACGTTAGCAATCCTTCTAATTGACTGTGTTGGAGACATAAGCGTGTCACGTACCTTGCCCAACGAGGTTTGGATCGGATTTCTAAAACACTCGACGCGATCACCAGGTCTGCGAAGAAACAGTCGCCGGGCTAGCGCGTTGAGATAGCCACTGGACCTGGACTTTGAGCCGCGTGGGCCGCTCGTGATCCCCAGTAAACGATTTCCTTGGACCACAGGCGCAAGTGGGTCAATCATTCGATCAACTTCGCGCGCTTTCTGCTGTGCTGAGACTGACTTGGGGTCGCTGACAGTGCCGACCACCCGTTCTTCCTCTTCGCTGATGAATCTCAGTATCAACCGTCCAGGAACGCGCACCGAGCGCCACCAGCAAGTGATCGGCTCGAGGACCTCGAGATCATACCACTTGTCCGGTTCTGCCTCTATTTCTCCTGTCGACGAATCCTCCGAGACTTGCTCTCCCAATACAGGCAGTGGACTTGCACGAGTGGCCTCTAACCCATCAGCAGCAGCACGGTAGAGCGAGAACCGTAAGCTCCGAGACTCGAGTCGACCCACGCAAGCGCACACGAGGCGCTTTCGCTTCTCCCAGATGCGCTCGCGCTGCTGGACCCAGATTTGATTCAGCTTCTTCCACTCGTGCAGTATGCGCAATCGCTGCCTCATCCAGCGCACGATGCGTAGACGCATGCGTTCTACTAAGGCTGTTCGTTCACGTCTCAATCTCCTCAGCTCAGAGCGCGCCTTGACACGCAGCTGCACGCGCATGACCTGAGCTTTCAGTGTATGGAACGGTTGGTAGACGCGTCTTCGTCTCTCTAGGCTCTGGATCCTAATCACGGCCTTGCGCTGCGCCTTCATGAGCAGCAGCACCTTCAAGTGCACTCGTTGGGTCGCAAAGCACCTCCAGAGCGCTTGGATGCGCGTCGCGGCGCCGAACTCGCGTGCGAAAGTCGATAGAAGAGCCAGTTTGCACTCAAGGCGCCAGGAATCCATGAGCTCCTGCCAGATCCCGAGCATGCTGGGCGCGTGGATCATGCGCTCAAAGAAGAGTTGCCGTAGACTTGGGTTGCTGGCTGGGAGCTGCTGGTTCAGCTGATCATCTTGGGCTATGAACTGAGCCTGATGCTTTGCCTTGTTTGTCTTCTTCTTAGGAGACCCAGGCTCGAGATATAGGCGCCTGGCAATCTTAGTCATTGCGGCCAGGAAGCCGTCAAAGTCCATCTCGTAGTGGGATCCTGACGTCAAGTGACTGGTAAAGAGAAACGTGACGTCACCGATGCTGAGTACCTGGGGTTGAATGGCGATCTCACGCAGCAATTTGCTGAACTTGAGGCTATCGATTGCTCCGGAGACCGACGGCGGGTGCGATTGACTCAGGAGCTCGAATTTCCGGCGAAAGGCACGCTCGCAGACGTTCGTGGAGCGCAGAAACGGTCGCCAGTCGACGCTTTTGCTCCAGAAGCTCGCTTCGAAGCGCGTCTCGAGGTTTTTGATGGCCATGGGCACGCGAAAGAACGTCAGGTGCGTCGGAACCGACGCACCATTGCTTGTAGTGGTGCTGGAGAAGTCCAAGTGCGGGTGTGTGACGAAACGCAGGACGTCCTGGAGCCACTTGTCTGGGATGTTGATGTCCCAGTCGTCTGTGGGCTTAAGGTTGACGATCTGCCACACGTATGCATTTCGCAGGAGCACCAGCGCGTTTATTGGACAGGTTGCGTCGCGCTCGAATGAGATCTCGAGTTTCGGTGATGATGAAACTGGTGGTAGTGACACTTGAGCCTGAGTCTGAGGCTCGCTGGTGTGGTGCGAGGACAATGGCAGTAGCAGACGAGCGCTGGTGACGTGGACGACAACGTCTTCGTCGTAAAGCACGAGCCGTAATCTTGCGGTGCTGGATGACGAAGTCTCATCATCGCTGTTATTGAACAGTTCGTTATAGAGCTCAGAAACGAATGGCGTTGTCAGGATCGCTGTGGTCGTGCTCTGGACGTCTGCGAGCGCGTAGAGCGGCCTCAGGTACTCTTTTTCCGCGTTGAAGCGCTAGTAACAGTACAAGCCATCAGTGGCAGAGTTCAGTCACTACTGAGTTATATGGACAATCATCTAAAACGTGAGCCTACTTACCTTGCTGGGCAGCGCCACACGCGGCTCTCTCGACTGGAGCAGCAGCAGTTGATGCGCGCTCTCGGCCTGGAACTCGGCGATCTTCTGCGCCTCTGTCTTGCAAATTCTCTTTGTCTTGTCCTTAGCTCGCTGCGGATCCTCTTGCGACGAGAGCTCCAGCACGGACGTCGAGTCCTGGAGCAGCTGGAAGTGCACGAACGCGCGCCAGTTGACGAAAAACTCGGTAAGCACATCGGCTGTGGTCGTAATTTGCGGCTCGATGAGCTCCTGATGCATCTCGTAGTAGGTTGCGACGATCTCCTGAGTCAGCGATGCTACTGGAGCTTCATGGTCGCCAATGTGAAGCAAGTGGTTGGGTGGACCTGTGTTCTTTAGTGCTATCGAAATCGCTAAGTGCAGGCGCTGGAGCTGAGCAGCGCAGTAGCGAGTTACTGATGGTACGATCGCCGCTTCGATGTGGCCAGCACCGTCGTTTTCACCGGCTTGTATGATCAGCGCAAAGGGCATGAGCGCGAAGACACTCAGGCTTGACTCCAGCACGATTGGGAGCAAAGAACCACGATACAGAAATGCAAAGTCCTGGGCGTTCTGTGGTGCTATTGTCACGTCTCTTCCGGAGGTCTTGGTGTTTTGCGCTCTGGCTCTCAGCATCGCACTTTGGATCTCGAGGCGCAGCGCTGCGACCGAGTAGCTCGGTTCGATCAATGCGTTGCCGATGCCCATGAGTATGGTCCTGTGTTGCTGTTGCCTCTGTCTCGTACTTCGCTTGAACAGATTTGCTGACGAATGGCTGGTAACAACTGCAGCAAACTTGAGCATGATCGGTGGTGATCCGGCTACTGGAGACACTGCTGGACAATGGTGCAGAGTGTCGGGGTTCTCAAAGACGTGAGCGTGTAGACCGAGCTGGAAGAGCGTCGTGGCGAGCGCGCACTTTGGGATCCAACGCCATCGTTCGCTACCGAAAAGCGCGCGAGAGAGCCTTGACTGCACTCGCTGCCGTGGATTCCAAAAGCCATTTGATGATGAGCGCTTGGCGTTCTCATCATTGTCATGCGCCAGTGGTATATTCGTACTGGGAGCAGTGGGCCGTCGGAGCTTATCGGACTTGCGGATCGTGTCCATACGCAGCACAGCCCACTGGATCATGGACGACCGCATCTGCTGCTGATGCTGATGGTGGCGGTGATGATGGTGCGATGGAGGACTCTGTGAAAGCCTGGCTGCGAGGTCGCTGCTGCAAGTCGCTTGGAACAAGAAGAAGCGACCGCCGATCTTCCAACCCGCGCGGACGGAGACCTTGACGCGTTTCAGAACTGTGGATTGCTTGTCAGGAAAGGTGTTGTCATGCCGCCGGTGAAGTTGTGCTTCAGTCGCCAAGGGTGGCAGCAGATATAGCGAAGGCTTCTCTGGGCTTTGGCTGCCGCTGCAATGTCCCTTGGCTCTCTTGGCACCAACGCCAGCAGAGGATGATGACGATGCTAAACAGAGGAGCACCCAGGCCGCGAGCTGGGCTGCGATGGAGCTCACACGCGCGTACATCTCGAGCACCACCGGGTATTCTGCACACAACGCACCAGAACCATGCAAACTTGGTCTTGCGCCACGCTCCTTGTCGTAGAATGGTTCGAGCGTTCGGGACACGAACCAGAGTTGCGCAGGTACAAGCCCAACTCGACGCTTCTTCTCATTACTCCGGTGCTGTTGTTGTTGTAGCTGCTGGAGCTTCTTGTGGAGCTTCTCGTACACTTGCGGCGCATTCGAAAGCAGCTCGAGTCGCAGCAGCGGCCACGGTGGCGCCTCAAGTTTCACCACCTCCACTCGAAGCTGGTGCTTGGGAGTACTAAGCGTGAGCAAGAGGCAATGGACGCTCGCCACCACAGCGTGAATGAGCACGTGCGGCTGTCCTGGAAAGGTCGCGAGTGCGCGCAGATCCTCGACGCTGAGCTGCCGAACGACTCGGTCGAGCGCCGCCACGTCCTGTGGTGTGAAGGCTGCGACGGTGTTCGCAAGCGACGGTGCGTGGGATGGTGAGGAGGAGAAGGATGACCGAGGCGCATGGCTTCCCATTCAGCCATCCAAGCAGTTAAGCCGAGTCTCTCTTGCCGTGTATGGACTGACGCTATGGTTTCACGGATATGAGCGGACGCGAGCGGGCCAGACTTGCCAGCGAAGGGCTAAAGATGCCTTGGTTGTTATTAGTAATAGTTGGATGTAGGAATGTCGATGGTGCCTTATAGTTAGTTCGCATCTATCAGTGGATGGTGGTGGTGGCGAATGCAATATGAAGCTCGTGATGTGCCGATCGGAGGAGTCGTGAATCAGGTGCTGGCTTGAAAGAAAATGGTTGACTGTCGTGCTTCCGGAGCCTGAACCCAGGCTTCAGCTTCAACCAGCCAGTCATTGTGTAGGCTTAGAGCGCCGTATTGACAAAGAGCTGGTCCTTCTCGACGGCGAGGCCGACCTTGGAAGTCGCGGTCACGAGGCGCGTGCCATCCTCCGAGTACACGTACGTGGCCGGCGAGCTCGAAGCCGAGGCGAGCGCCTTCGTGAGCTTGCCCGTGGTTGTCGCGTAGTAGACCTGACCGACCGTGAGGCCACCGGAGACAGACACCTTAGCCTTGCCCGTGATGGCCACCGAGGCCTTCTTGGACTTGCTCGTGTAGTCACGGAGCACGCCCACGGGGTTGCCAAAGTCCTCGACGACCGAGAACCGCTGGTGCACCGTGGCGCCGCGGTAGCCCAGGTAGCCCGTCACGACGCCGTCGTCCGAGACCGGAAGCACGTCGAGCGTCACGGCCTTGCTCGTGGCGGCCGTGTTGGCAATGAGGTTGAAGTCTGACTTGGCGAGCGGTAGCACGGGCGTCACGTCCTTCAACGCGAGTGTCTCGGTCGAGTACTGGAGGATTTTGACGCTGAGCTTGCCGGCCATGGACGGGTTCAGGAAGCTCACGACAAGACGGCTGCCGGCGAGCTTGGCCAGGCTCGGCTTGGGCCAGAAACTGTAGCCGGTGCCGAATTCAAAGTCGCCCATGGCCTCCGAGAACACGTAGCTCGAGCGGAAGCGCAGCGAGCCGTCGTAGCTCGAGACCGCGACGGTTGCGACCGTGAGCGCGTTGTTGTTGCCCTCGTCGTAGAACGCGAGCGCCAGGACCGAGTCCGAGAGCATAAGCGAGCCCACGAGATTCGTGGGCAAGAACTTGGTGTTGCACACCGGTGTCGAGAACGCCGCAACACTCTTGGCCGTGGCCGCGAACGTCGACTTGGTCACACACAGGCCGCTGGGCGCCGTCGAGCTCGTGTAGTACGGGATAATGAACGCACCCGTGGAGCCCACGGCCACCGGGTTGCCGAACTGCGTCATGGACGTCGCCGTGTTGCTGACGCCAAAGCTCGGGGTATCAGCCGAAAACGTCACGGCCTTGGTCGTTGGGTCCACCATGGCGACCTTGACGCGCTGTGAGTACGCCACCGAGTTGGGATTCTCGTAGTAGGCGACGACCAGGGCGCTCATGCCTGGCAGAGCCACGATGTAGTTGGCGCTCGAGTGCTCCGTGACCTTGGCGCGCTGGGCCGTCATCATCGTGGCCGTCATGCCGTCGAGCGCCACGGGCGTGATGTACGTCGAGTAGGGCGTGGACGACTCGATAGTGAATGCGACCGCGACCGTGTCCGAGAGCGTGGCGAGGCCGCGGATGTACTCGCTCTTGATGACGTTGCCCGTGGCCACGTCCGCGGTCTTGATCGTCTTGGTCGTGGCGTCCACCGTGAAGGTCGTGAGCACGCTCTCGAACGAAGTGCCGGTTGTGCGCGCATAACCCACGAGGTTGGTCGCGTAGTACGCCTTGGTCGTGCCCATGGGCGCCAAGTTGAGGTACTCGTAGTAATCGGCGCCGCTGAGCTGCATCATGTTGAGGTACGCGGTCGTGCCGGCGCCGTTGCGCAGCGCCGAGGCCGTCGAGAGACTCACGACGTCGCCCTCCTGCGGACTCGTGTTAGCCGTGGCCGCGAAGTTCTCGAACGTGAAGCGCGTCGTCGGGCTCGGGCGGTTCACAAAGTGCAGAACGTAGAGCGCCGTGACGTTCCCGAGCACGAAGAGCACGAAGAAGACCTTGCAGACTAGGTGCATGAGGCCGCCGCCACCCGAGCAAGCGTCGCCAGAGCTAGCGACGCCAGCGTTCGGGCTCTTCTCGAGCTTGACCTGGGACGGATCGACGGGCTTCTGAGGGTCCATCGTGGCTCGAGGCTGCTGCTACTGAAGACTGGAGCTGGGTTGATTGGCTGGGAGGAGGAGCTTGAGGCGGAAGGAGGGAAGATGGAGAGTGAGAGATACCCTAGGCGCTGGACTTGCCCCAAGAGCTCACACGCTCAGGGTTGAGATCTGGCTGGCTACGGTGGATGGAGGTTTGATGAGCGTTGCAGAGTCGTATTTCGAGACCTCTCAAGCGGGGCCGTTGCATGATGCGCATGGGATCACGCTCAGGTGGTACCGCGAAGCGTAGTGCGTGAGCTTCGTCAGGAGCTCAGGCTTGGGTCTCAGGAGCAGGAGTACCACCGGAGTCTACTGCTATATTAAGAAGTGATAACAGACGAGATGACACGCAGTTTCTCTGGTTGGCAAGGAGTGCCTAAGCGCCTGCGCCTGGGATGAAGCGGTCGGGGGCTATCCTAAGATCGTTACGTTCCTTGCGCGCAGGTGATTCGCCTGCTAAGAACGTTTCAACAGCCAGAACGACGGAGGCTCTGGGGGAGTACATGTAATGGTGGCGATGCATTCGACTAAGAGACTGGCTGGCACTGCACGCAGGCGGCGCCGTGAGATTCTCATCTTGAAGCTTCAGGAGCAAACGAGATGCTGGTGTGGACCACCCGTTTTACCACTATGTGTGGTCCACCTCATACACGTCAGTTTCGTCGGGTGGAGTGGGTCGCTTCCTGCAGTCTGCAGTTGTTCAGCATCACTGCAGCAGCATCACTGCAGTAGCATTACAAGCTGGATGCAATAGCCAACCAACCAACCCACGCGCGCTTCTCCTGCTGACGTTCTGGTGGTGCCTTTGAAAATGCGTTTGAGACCAGTGAGGTGATCCAAACCGCGTTGTTCAAGAAGAGTCCGGTGCGTCGTGGATGGAAAGAACGCGGGACTGTCCACCTTTTTAAAATTGGCAACATGGAAGACGCGCCCAAGGCGCCGAGTCTTTGTGCTTCATACGTCAGCAAATGCAGCAGCAAGACGTGCTCTTGCGCGCAAGTGCACACACATAAGGAGCAAGCTGATGCAAGCTTTGTTTGCTTGCGGGCTCCGCAATCCGACATGTTGAAGAGCTCTTCTATTGGTATACAAATACAGGGTATAGCGCAATTAGTGATCACTCACGTATACCATTTCAAAGAGTATACATGTATATGAGGCTAGGGGATGGTAGAATGAATAGAGAATGCTGAGCCAAATCATCTTACCTGTCATAACCGATATAAACACATTTGAAACGATATACACTATACCCTGTGCATTTGGACCTACCCGCTCGATTGAATCGAATTTTAGCCAATGGGAAGATTGAGAGGCACGTTCTTTCCCAACCACAAACGCCAACTGACAATCACTCTTCATCTGATAACCACTCTCTATGCCTTTTGCATCAGAAAGTGTATATTCTTTTTATGCACAAATATTATTTATATGAATTTTTATTTTCTCTATTTTGTTTCTCAATATACTTCAAGGTGGTTTCATAGAAATGCAAGCTAATAACGTTGGTGAATAAAGTTGCAAATATCAGAAAATAATATATCCACCAGTAAACTCCACCGTTATTAGCTTGGACTTGTATGTGAAATCTTGGCGAATATTGGTCTACCAGAAAGAGGCGAAAATGAGTTTAAAACAAAAAAACATGCGTGCAAATGTGGTAGCTTTATTCAGCACTAATTTGTATTTTTGTGCACATGACTTTCTATACAAAAATTTATCCATTTTAGAAATTGTCTTTTTTTTTCTTCTGTAGTACTATTTGCGCCGGTTACAAAGTCCAGGCGCACGATGATGGGCTACGGTGTTGCTGAGGCGAGAGAGTTGGCCGCATCGCTCCAGACAAAAGCGAGCGGCAACGTATGATGCGAGCACGGTGACTGGACGCTGCGGCGGCTGGTGCTGGAGGACCATCGACTTGCTTCGCAAGCACACACGTCGCTTGCCAACTTGCGTGTTCCTTCCATTATTTTCCGCGAGGCCGTCCGTACGGCTCACTCATTCTGCAATCCGCGTCCTCGAGCTCAAGCGACCTCCACAGACTGCAACTGCGCTCGTCATCGCCATGAAGTCCGATATCGAGAACGTCGCGCTCACGCCGCGCAACGGTGGCGACTATGCGAACGACTCGTCGCCGGCCGCCAAGAGCCAGAAGCGCGCGCGCGCCGTGCACATGGGCATCGGCGCCTTCTTCCTCGTCAACATCATCGTGCTCTACATCCTGCACTTTGCGGACCGCGGCTCGTCGAGCGGCAGCGCCGTCGCGGGCGAGTTCTCCACGTCGTCGCTCACGTCCACGCGCTCGGGCTCGGCCTCGTCATCGGCCTCGACGTCCTCGTTCAGCAAGGGCCACGCCGTGAGCTTCGCCGCGGACGGTAAGCTCGTCAAGGGCGCCGGCACTACCGCGTACCTGGCTGCGGCCACGCTGCCGGCGGACCAGAAGTCCATCCAGTACGTGCACTTCACCAAGCTCGGCGTGTCCAAGGCGGTCTACGACACGAACGTGATGTCGTACCAGCGCGGCGTCGCTCCGGATCTCGAGAGCGTCGTCACGACCGTGAGCAAGACCGCGGACAAGAAGGAGCTTTCGATCGCGTCGGTTGACGCGAAGAATGTGATCAAGGGCTCGTCGATCAAGGGCATGACGACGCTTTCGGACTCGTCGGCCATCGCGGTGACCACCACGACGGCGGCCGACGGCCTCTCGTATCTCGTGGACGTGTACCCGATCGCGATCGCCGCGGACGCCAAGGTCACGCTCGGCGCCAAGACCTTCGCGGTGAACAACTCGGCCACGAACTTTGTCGCGCGCGTCTCGGACTCGACCTTCGCGATCGCCTACTACGAGCCGTACTCGTCCTCGGCGACGTACTACCAGCGCGTCAAGGTCGGCAGTGTCGCGGACGGCAAGGTCTCGTTCTCCGACAGCCTTGTCTTCGGCAAGGGCAACGCCGAGACGTCGACCACGTTTGGCCGTCCACAGCCCGTGTTCAACACGAGCGACCGCTTCACGATCCCGTGGTTCGTCAGCTCGTACAGCGCGACCAAGGACAACCGCACGGTCGAGGGCTCGGTCGGTCTGTGCCTCACCACGGCCAGCTACTCGGCCAGCACCAAGACTGTCACGAGCCTCGGCGACGTGTGCAACACGGACCTGCAGCCAGCGTACTTTATCGACTCGACGCAGCTCACGGAGACCGTCGTGGCGCTCATCTTCTTCGACCGCGCCAACAACTTTGAGCTCACGGTCGCGACCGTCGAGTTCTCGGCCATCACGGGCACGCCGACGTTCCGCAGCTCGTTCGTGATCGACGAGGCGAGCGGCGCGTTCGACTTTGGTTCGGCCGACGGCTTCTTTCCGCAGCCGACGCTCCAGGTGCTCAGCAACGCGCGCGTGGCCGTGAGCTTCCTGAACCCGTCGAACCAGGGCAAACCGAGCATCAAGGTGCTCAAGTACACGAGCGACCTGTCCCTGAGTGAGGTCTCGCCCGTGCTGCCGATCTCCAACAAGGATTTCTCGATCGTGTCGGCGGACCCGAAGGCGTACGGCAGCATCGTGCTCGACATGCTCGCGCTCGAGACGGGCTTCGTTGTGGGCTACGCCGGACTCTGGGCGGGTATTCAGCAGCAGCGCGTGGTGCTCGTCGAGTCTATGGGCAAGCCCGTGGGCGTGGTCTCTAAGACCGACGGCTCGGACATCTCGGTGGCCACCTCGGGCACCGTCGAGGTCTCGTCGGGGCTCACGTCGGGCAACACATACTACGCGTCGACGGACGGCACGCTGTACACGCCAGCGACCACCTCGAACGACGAGTACGTGCTCGTGAACGACAACAACATCGTCGTGTCCAAGGACGCGATGGTCGGCGTCGCCGTGAGCGACAAGAAGATCTTCGTCACTGCGCAGCTCAACTAAGTGATTTTGAGTAGTGTGTTAAATAGCGCGCGTATGCGTTTGTAGTATGCAAAGTGGAGAACAACGCCATGTGTCATGTGCATACGTGTTCGCAGCACGAATGCAAGTGCAGTGCGTCGCGTGCGCGTGCCGTTGTACGCACATACAAACACGAACAGTACATACTTAGCAACCATCTACCATCATTGCGAGGTCTCTCTAGCATTTTGTATCGCTTGCAGTCAGTCGTGCACCACACAATGCCCTAATGCTGCACGTCACGAAGGCACCGCTTGCATGTCGGCTGCGCGCCACTCCACATCACTAGAGTGGGAGAGCGAGGGCGTGCATGGGACGGAGCTGTTGTGCGGTACTGCGTCCAGATCATCACGCATTGTGATGTGGACATCAAGCTCGAGGCACGTTCCTAGCGCGTCGGCGGTTCGCCATTATTATTCTGCTGATTGTCTGGCGCGGGACCTCGAAGTGGACATAAAACAACACATGCAGCTCGTCGAAGCGATTGAACAAAGCCTCGCTACTCTCCACACACACGTGCTGAACGAACTGCCATTTGTATATTAGCTGGGGCAATTTCTTGTTCTCACTGCGCATCACTCTCCTCCATTTAAATAGTAACCTCCTCCCTCTAACTTACTGCCTCTCTCTCTCGCCATCTTCTCGTCGTCACATGGGCCTGCTGCTGACGCTGATCTCGTTATACTCGAGTACATTGGCTAACACCACCTTCGCGCGCCCTCTTGTTTCCATCGCAGCGGTCGCGTGGAATAATGCATCTCTAGCCGAACGAGCTCTCAAAGTCGTTGAGCAGCGAGCGCTGCCTTTGCTTCTTCTTGACTATGTGACCGCTGCCCGCGTCGACAAAGTTCTTGCAGCGCAGCGACCGCAGCGGCACGTCTACAACGTGACCCTGCGACGCGTTCAGCTCACCCAGCATCTGATAAATATACGCCTTCTGCGCGCGCGACGACCTGCCGACGAGCAGCGGGCTCTCGGCGAAGAAGAACATGGGCTTCACGTGTTGATCCAGCGCGAAATTCGTGTCGGAGCGCGTGTGGAAGCGCTGCACCACTTCAAATGGCGTCGCGCAACCAGTGCGGAGCTTCGCCATCGTCGACGCAGTTGGTTTCTGCAAATTTCAGCAAAGAGAACGAATAGCCATGTAAGAATCAGCACAATCACCATGATTCACATGATAATACAGCATCAGATGTGAGAAACGTACCGCCATGAAGAAGCCCAGCAGCAGCCCGTCCTGCTGCATCACAAACATATAGCGGCACTCCATCATGTCCAGCAGATCCTTCACACGCGTCGCGGTGCTCCGTCCGCAGTTCATGAGTGTGGGCGACCACTGGTGGTACAGCGAGCGGTTCCACAAGCTGATCTGGACGTCGACGACGCGGCCAAAGACGAGCGATATCCTCGAGAACCCGGGCTGCAGCGGCTGCGCTGCATTGCAGAACGCGGTTGGCTCGCTCTTCTCGGCCATCATTACCAGGCCGCTCGTGTTCACTTCCTCCTGGCGCGCGTTCGCCGGCGGCGGCATGCACACCAAGTGCTGCAGCACGTAGAGCTCCAGCCGTGTCGACACCTTCGCGCACATGGTCGCGAGCTTCTGGAAGAGCGACTGCGTCATCTTGCTGCGCGGGATGTAGTCGTAGAAGAGGAACTGCAGTGGCCCAAAGTGGAACCCGAGCGCCAGCAGCGCGTACGCAAAGTACCAGATCATGAGCAGCAGCGAGAACGTGTAGTACGCCGAGCCGTGGAACGTGTAGTCGATCTGGAGACACAGCAATTCGCATTCATAAACACCACAGTGTTAGTTATGTTATTCGCATAGATACCGCAAATCTTGCTAGCGAGTGACTGGTGCTTCAACACAGAGCTAGTGTGCCAGCAAGCGAAGAATGGGCCACACACAAGCAACACGTAGACATGCCCACATAGCAACAAATCGACACACATACACATGACTAGATACGTTAGCGACAACACATCTACGCAAACGTACCAATTTGATCTTCATGGAGCAATAGAGCACGCCGATGAGCATGCGCGAGGCGGGCGAGAGGAAGGTGACGCGGCAGCCGCGCAGGCAGTGCTGTGTGATGCGGTAGCCCACGTACGTGGAGAGCGACTCGGCCACGAGGAAGTAGACAGAGAAGAGTTCGTAGTCGAAGGCAAAGCGCGAGAGGTCGCATGGTGCATCGCGGCCGTCCGGTGGCCCATAGAGGTGCTGCGTCGGCCACTGCGAGTCGTAGGCCGGCGCCGCGTTGAACCACGCAGGTCCACGCCGATACAGCGGCTGCATGTAGTCGGTGGTCTTGTTACTTGTTGTGCTTGTTGTTGTGTAGGTTTGCACACTTGCTGGCTTGTTCGTGTGCTTGCAGCTTGTGGAGTGTCGGCAAAGGTGCTGGCCAGTATTAATAGACGGTTAGATCTTGGTGTGTCCAGACCTTTTTCCTCCCTTCTTGTTTTTGTTGTGTCTTTTGCGCGAAAGGAGAGAAACGAACAAGAAACAAACATCCAGTGGCTCTTCGCAACAAAATGAGCACCACGTGGTTTCGTGTCTCATGTGTCGGCATCCTACATAGTGAATACAAGCTACAGTGTCGCATCTTGAAATACGTTTAAATTGTGAGCTCACTGAAAAACAAACTGTTATGGCTGTGTTCTTGCGTGAGTGCATACACAAAACAGTGGCAGCCACCATACAAATTTTGGTTTGACAAGAAAAACAAATCAGTATTTGTTTTTGCAGCAGATCCAAATGCTTTGCGCTTGCGGCTACCAATATGCAACCACCTGCGCATTCACAATCAAACACTTGTTTAGATTGTGTTGTGATCGCATGCATGTTGGGCAGCTGCAAGGTTCGTTCATGTGTTCGCTTGTCTGAAAACCGAATGCACGTGTGACAAATTCCTTATCCATTTCTTAGTACAAGAACAAGTTGACTTTTACAAAGGAGGTTACACCGTTTTAGCTAAAATACTACGTTTTGTGACGGTTGAAACTTATAACCTGACATCAGTATACTGAACCCAAGCCATTTGTCAAGATTCGCACAAACTTTCAGGCAGTTGGTCGTCAAGAATGTCAAATTTCACCATCAGAAACCTCAACAGCGTGTCGACACCTTTGCGTGGATGCTGCCGTCGTCGCTGACCTTCGATGCGCGCAGACAGCGCGTGCGCTGCGTGCTGCAGCAGCGCCGCGTCACGTCTTCCTCTTATAACACACACCCCAGTGCTTCATTCACAGACACGGCCGGGTTGCTGCGTGGCATTGCGGCGCTCTACGGCGACGGGCTTGACGTTGAAGTCGGCCCGCCTGTAACCCAGGCAACAACAGACGCAGCGAACGGCACGGGTGCTGGTGATGATGACGACAGCGCGTGTACTGCGACGATTACGGTCATTGACGTGGACAGCCAACAGCACAAGGACACGGTGGTGCTGCTGCATGGGCGAGCGGCGATCACGCAGTGGATGAAGGCGCTGCTGGAGACCCGGCTGCAGGACAGCTCCATAGCATCACCAGTAACAGCACGAGAGAACGAGCCGATCCGCATCTTCGTGAGCGGCGACCGCTCTCAAGTTGGCAAGTCGACCGTGTGTCTCGGGCTTGTGGGTGCGCTGCTGCGCCACGGGTTTGCGCCACAGGACGTCGCGTACATCAAGCCAGTGACGCAGTGCGAGGCGCCGCAGCTCGTGGCCAAGTTCTGCCAGCAGCAGCGCATTGCGTGCTGTGATATCGGTCCGATTGTGTTCTACAGCGGCTTCACACGCGAGTTCCTCCAGGGCAACACGGAGTCGTCCGAGGTGCTGCTGGCCAAGGCCAAGGCGAAAGTGGACGAGATTGGCCGCGGCAAGAAGATCGTGGTCGTCGACGGCGTTGGGTACCCGGCCGTGGGCTCGATCTGTGGTGTCTCGAACGCCGCGGTTGCGTCCGCAGTGCAAGCGCCCGTGGTGCTGGTCGGCAAGCGCGGCGTGGGCGACGCCGTGGACTCGTTCAACCTGAACGCGTGCTTCTTCGAGAGCCAGGGTGTGAAAGTGCTCGGCGCGCTCTTCAATCGGCTACCAAGCGACGGGTACTACAGCTTGGCGAACTGCAAAGAAAGCGTGACTGCATACTTTGCCCAGTTCCAGCCGCAGAAACAAGTCTACGGCTTCATCCCCGAGATGGAACAAGTCCCTGACGATGGTAAAGTGATAGAGAAAGCTGATACCCCCGATGATGGGGGGAATGAGCAAGAAGTCGCTCGCATGACGCAGCAGGAAGCCAAGCAGGCCAAGAGAGTGATCGACACGTTCTACGAACATGTCAACTTGACGCAGCTGCTGCACGATGCAGAGCAACACCAGTCGTTTAAAGCTGAGACTTCAGAGCCAAGTGCTGGTGCAGCAGTGCAGTCAGCAAAGCAACCGCGTCCGATTCCTGCTGTGGTGAGTAACGTAGCAGCAAATGGTGACGCAGGTGTCGTGAAGCGATCGCGAGCCGAGATCCAGGCAGCAGCAAAGGCGTCTGGCGCTGCGGGCGGCTGAGGAAGCTAGGCGAAGAAGCCTCAGTGTCCCACCACACAACACTCCCCCACCACAGCATTCCCGCCATTGTTCGTCATAGGCATGACGACAAGCACTTGAGGAATTTGGTTGGGAGCATTTTTTAGTGTGTGGTGGAGAACGAGACCTCTTCGCAGCGTCAAGTGAGCCGCGACGATCCTACTTCGGGATATGACGACGCCAGCGGAAACTCCGAAAGGAGACGCTGCGTGTCTGAGGAGAAGTAGAGATGCACGCGATCGCTCTCGTCCGTTTGCTCTTGCTTTGTAGCGTACACTAACAACACCAACAACATTGTTGAAGCCCTTGGGAACCATTTTCTCGTCGAGCTTGAAATTGGTGTTCCTCATATTTCACGAATCAGAAATGATGGATACGTAAATATCAGGAACACGAGTATCCAAGTCAAGCCCAACTGCCACAAGTTGTCCTTCAATCAAGCAAGCACGAGCACGAGATGGAGCCGTCGGCGCGCGTGATCGGCGCGATTGCGCTGCTGGCGTCGTGTGCGCTTACATGTGTGAACGAAGTGCGTCTCGTGCGTACGCAACTGAGCTTTGAGCAGGGTCGTCGCAGCGCTGTCACACTCTCACAGCCGCTGGTCGACACGCAAAACGACGGCGCGCTCGTGCTCTTCTCGGGACTGCTCACAACTGGTGGCGACGTGCTCGACAGCGCCGGCAATGCGCTCGCGCACACGCGCAGTCCGTTTGTGCTGGACCCGCTGTTTGGCGTCGCAGTCAAGGGCGTGCGACTGTTTCGCAATGTCGAGATGCTGCAGTGGGAAGAGACGTCGCACACGTCGACGAGTTCTAATCCCGAGGACGAGGACCGCCGGATGGATGTCGAAGACCGCGAGCGCGTGTACATGTATGACCTGCGCTGGCACTCGGAGCGTATCGATAGCGCGGCATTTAACGACCCGAGCTACTGGAACCCGCCGGCGGAGGCGTGGGTGTACGAGTCGCAAGTGGTGAAGACCGCGAGTGTCGTGGTGGGCGATTTCAAGGTTTCAGATGAGCTCATCGACCAGATCAAGCGTCGAGACGATGTCAGATTGGATGCTGCAACCCGCAAGACCATGCGAAACGTGCTGAACCAGCGACTGGGTGAGAGCTGGGAGGAGGTCAGTGCACTGCGCAATGTGAGCATTGAAGAGGACAAGTACTTCTACGTGCGTCAGAATCCGCGCACCAGTCGGCATTCCGAGCCAGTGTCCGTGTTGGGCGACCTTCGAGTCTCCTTCTCAGTCGCACCCGCGTACCCAGTGACGATCTGCGCGCAGCAGCAGCAGCGAGCGCTCGTGCCGTTCAAAATACCAGCGGGTGAGACGATTTATCTGCTGGAGGACGGCATCCACTCAGTCTCGGAGCTCTTCGCGGCCAAGAGCAGCACCAAGGTACTGTGTATATTCTTATTTGCGAACTTTTGTTATATTTGTGATGAAAATGTCGGATAAAGCTGACTTTGTGGTACTGTGCTCCGTAGTTTCGCGAGAACCGCTTCTCGCGTCTCTTCTCCGGCGTCATCGGGTTCATTGGCTTCCTCGTGATTCATCCACTGGTGGTAACTTCTCGACTGGGACGAGTGGTGCGCGTGCTGCCGACCCCTGTTGTCGCTGCGAGCCTGAGCTGCTCGCTCACGCTCGCGCTCGCTGCGCTCTGCTGGCTGCGCACCAGGTACGTGAAGCTGATTAGTTCGGATGTGGGTGGTTGTATGGAAGTGAGGCTAATGCACTCTTCTGGATTGTGTCTGGCAGTCCGTTGTACTCTGTTGGCATGGTGGCAGGTGGTGCCGTCCCGGCCATGCTGGTCATTGCGTACGCGAGACACAAGTTGAAGAATGAATGAGTGCAATGAAAAGAGTTTCCATGAATTTCGCAAAACATGTTTTGAAAAAATAGGTTACGATAGAAAAGGTTACACGCAAAATCGATTACGTAACTTGCAAGGGATAAATTGACTCCTCCATTTTCAGCCAATCATCGACGAGAAGAGCCAGACTCCAGTCATTTACGGCGTTTGAAGAGCTCCAGGTAAGGTTGACAAGCAGCATTGGGCGATTGAGAGCAGAACGAGCGAACGCGAGTCAGACAGACAGACACAGCCACCATGGAGATCGACTCGGTTGCCGGACAAGATGTGGTGATCAACACGCAGGAGATCGAGCAGCAGGTGTACGACGAGAGCGTGGAGGTCATGGGCGAGTACGACCCGAACACGTCGGTGCTGCGTCCGAGCTTCCCGGCGCTGAGCGCGCAGGAAGCGTCAGGTGGCAAGAATGACTTTCGCCGCGTGCGCGTGCCGGCACACCGCTACACGCCGCTCAAGAACGACTGGCCGAACATCATGAAGCCGATCGTGGAGCACCTGCGTCTGCAGATCCGTATGAACACCAAGACGCGCTGCATCGAGCTCAAGAACTCGGAGCACACGGTGGACTCGGGCGCGCTCCAGAAGGGTGCTGACTTTGTGCAGGCGTACATGATGGGCTTCGAGGTGCAGGACGCTGTGGCGCTGCTGCGACTGGAGGACCTGTTCATCGACACGTTCGAGGTGAACGACGTCAAGATGCTCAAGGGCGACCACCTGAGCCGCGCCATCGGCCGTGTCGCTGGCCAGGACGGCAAGACCAAGTATGCCGTCGAGAACGCCACGCGCACGCGCATCGTGCTCGCGGACCAGAAGATCCACATCCTCGGCTCGTTCGCGAACATTAAGCTCGCGCGTGACGCGATCTGCTCGCTCATCATGGGCGCACCGCCAGGCAAAGTATACAATAAGATGCGCACCGTCGCAAGTAGAATGAACGAACGATTTTAGAGACCGAGAGCGACTTGGCGGCTCTCATTCAAGTGGGGCCACCGACATGAAGAAAATTTATATACTGCGTCAAGCTTGTTTTATTTTTTGACACCAGCATTTGTGAGTACGAGTGCCTCATGGCGTTCGTGCAGTCGTAGATAATTGCATCTCTCTTCTCAATTAAATATATTTGGTTGTCTTATTGAAGAGGTATTGGCTAGCTGTGGCGTATCAACATGATGTCGTCGATGAGCTAACTGAGTGCCGGCGGCAGGTCATTTCGTACGGCGCATGCCGTGGGTCGAGTGCACGATGCGGTAGAGCTCCATGTTGATAGACTCGATGCCTTTATCCGCCTCCGAGCAGTCGAAGAGCTCCAGGTCCACGCCAGGCATCTCGCTGTAGAACGCCAGGATCTACACAGATAGAACAGCACAGCCAGCGCATCACAAATCAGAGGCGGCGAATACTAGAGATTGCGACGTGGGAGCACAGGAACGACATGCCCTGCGCTATCGCTCAAGCCAGGACGCTGCTGTCTATTGTTTCTGACCGTCTTTTCGGAGCCGTAGCAGGAGAACATGCGGTCGTCGCCCTTCACATGTACGACCTGGGACTCCATTTGGTTGAGCGTCGCAGCTAGTGACAGAAATGTTACACACACACAGTCCGCAGAATATTAGCATCGACGAAGAAGAGAAGGAAAAGTGAGGGAGGTTTCCATGGAGCAAAAAGGTGGTTGGTCGCACGCCCCCCACTGCTGCTGCTACTGGTGCTCCAATATGATTATGAAGGAAGCCGTACCGAACTGCAGCGCCGCGCGCTTGAGCGTGATGATCGTACGCGTGAACTCGTCTGCGTTCACCGATGCCACCTCCGACTGCGCTCTGCACACATGACTCGCAGTGAGTACCATACACACATTCATTCCATCATCACACACGTTCCTGTATAAAGTAGAAGAAGCACAAACGGCCTGGCGACGCACATCATGTCGCCGTTCTCGCTGTTGAGCAGGCAGACGTAGTTGGTGCCGGGGTAGACGCTCTTTATCCGCTCGAACTGCTCTTGGTAGAGCTGGTCACTGTTGTCCGCGCGGCGCCGCGAGAAGCACGAGCAGAACGGGCTCATCACTAGGACGCTACTGTGTCAATGAGCTCGTAGTGGATGGATGACTGGGGGCGGCGACGCAGCTCTCCTTGATGGGGAAGCACTCCAGGAAAATCGCTCGAACGTCTTGTTGCTGCTCTTTGTTGAACAGTTCAGTCCGTGGCGACTCGGAGTGCGTCAGGTGCCACCGGCGTAACCGGTCCCTTCAGAATGGGTAACCCGGCGGTTACGATTTTGCCACGTGACATGTTGCGAATGGCTCTCTCGGGGATCGGAGCTATTTTTCAAATATTGTCCATAAAACCTTGTGTTTTACTACACTGTATGACTATTTTTGATGGTATGTTAATTGATTTTATATTTATTTCAAAACCAAAATGTTATACTTGAAAATGTATAATTTTGTTGCTAATTTTATTTTAGAATGCTCAAAAGGCAAATATTAAAGTAACAATCGTGAAGTTTAGGTTACTGAGCTCATGTTGAAGTTGCAGCGTTTCTCACGTTTGACAACGAATGAAAGAATCGCTTGCTCGCTTTGCGATGCCACGTCAGACTTGAAGCAAGACGAACAAAAGTTTCGAGTCTTCGCGCATCAGTTGGGAGTTATCAAGCGCTTCTCACATTGCCACTCTCCTCACACACACACACAGGGCGAGGTTCTCTTTCTATCTTCTTGCTCTCCTCCTGACCGCATTCTCCTTGTAAGCGATCATCCCGACAAGGTTTCTCCACTTCTGCTTTCTGGAATTTCACACTCTCGCGAAGGTTGTCAGAAGAAAGGAATCAAGGATGTCACTACGAGAGGAAGACCGATTTCTTCTTGTTCACGCCGACGGAACGGACTTCCACTCGGAACACTCATGGGGAAGCACGAAGAGCTCGCGCCGCTCGTCCGAGTTCGTGAACGGCATGTTGTACGTCAGCGATACGATCTCGAGCTGCGGGAGGCGGACGTAGCCTACAAATATGAACACATCAGAGGTCAGTTTCTCGATTTCAGTATATGCGATGGTCTGCAACACACAAAGCGAGAAGCGTACCAGTCTTGGTCGGCACCAGACCAATGCGGAACACGTGCTCGGTGTACGGCAAAAGGTCCTCCACGGCGCTTGTTCGACCTACACGAACACACAAACGACATCTCCTGTCAGAACGATCGACTAGCAGTCAACATACCTCCGATAGCGTACCTGAAATCAAAAATTCGTTCGCTTCGTCGATGGGCTTGATGCGCAGGCTGTGGAATGCGTTTTCGTTGTTCCGGATGCGGATGTCCATGTTCACCATCGTGCCTTCGACGCCAAACGACGGCGTGTGGATCGAGAGCGTCAGCGGCGTCTCAATGAACGACACCGATGGGATCTCGAGCCACGTCGTCACGATGCTGTTCTGGTACCCGCCCGGTGCGCTCGTGATCACGGACGACAGGCGTCGCCACTGCAGCTTCACGCGACCGACCAACACGAACGGTGCAGCGATGCGCGGCAGCAGCTGCAAGAAGAAGCTGCGCATGTCGCCATCTTTCATCACTGCACCATTGTCCCTCTGGTCATCCGCATTCAGCTCTGAAGCGCCGCCAAAGCCAGACGCGACAGCACTGTCCACGAACTTACTGTCCTGCTGCTCAAACTCCATCGACACCACACGTAGCGACTCGGCAGCACTGCAAATGACGTTGCCATGCAAGTTCACGCTCTTACCAACGACCGCATACGACTCCTTCGCGTTCGACGCACCGACACTGTTCGGGTAGTCGTGAACAAAGCCGCTCGAGACGCCAAACGGGTCGCGACAGATCAGCTCGAAGCGCTCTTCGAGACTCACCTGCACGCCGGACTTGGTCGCGTACGCAACCGACACTGTGAGTTTGATGTTTGTGGCACGTAGCGAACGAACGATCACTTGGAACTCTTCCTCGCTCTGAGGACTCTTGCTGGGGAGCGCTGTTCGGTCCCGGGGTTGCAAACTCGTGTCGAGTGGAACTGGGATCAACGGACCACCGACTTCCGGTTGTGTGAAAAAGAACGCATCGGCTGGGGACGCTGACGCTGGTGGTGGGTCGCACACAACACGGTAGCTGAGGTTCTCGAGCGTGTCTTCGTTGGACGAGAGCTTGAACGCGATCACGCGCAAGTCGCCTGTCAACAGCGAGTGCTGCGTAACTTTCGCCAGCTTTGCCTTCGCACGCGGCTGGAGGATCGCGAGCGTCGTTCCGCGAACAAACACGCTGATGTCCTCTTCATTTGGGTCTGAGAGATCTCCACTGTTCATGCTCAAGTCTGCAGTCGTGCGGCCAAGTTCGGCAACAGAGAACATGGACTTCCGTCGAGCGAAACTCGGAGACGCCGAGCCATTGCCCATCGCCGGCACGCGGCCTTCGAGCAAGTACGGCTTTGGGTTCTCTCGGATCACTGGCGCAGCTTGGTCGATCGGTAAACTCAGAATCAAGAACTCTTCTTCCTCCTCCTCTTCTTTTGAACTGCCACCTGGTCGACGCGCTTGCGTGGGGTTTCCCAAGAAGAAGCGCGATTCCTGGTACCGAAGCATACTGCGACCATCTAACACGCGCAGCGGGATCGAGAGCACCTTGGTCGCCTTGAATTGGAACTCGAGCGATGCGTAGAGCTTGCCGTCTGCCGGGTCGCACGTCACCTGATCATGCTCGCTGCTATGGTAGATCGCAGTGTTGTACCGCTCGTCGCTGAATACCAACTCGACCTTTGCCATCGTGATCGCCGATGGGAAATGTGAGTGCAAGCGGAGCTCGAGCGTCGCCTCTTCGCGGACGCAGGCAAATACGCGGTCAAACTGCGCTCGCAGCGTGAATAATGGACGAGAGCGGTCGAGAGTCAGTGAATGACCGCCTCCAAGCGCAGAGTTGACCGTGAACGGCACACCGAGGCTCACCGGATTGCTCCACGCCAAGAAGAACGACTCCTGGATGCGCGTGCGCTCGTTCCCAGGCATGAACTCTTCCAACACGGGCGACAAGAGTTGGAGCGAGTAATCGATGAACGCGGCCGTGTCGCCCTGGCGGAACGTGCAGATCAGCAGCTGCTTGAGAATTTGCGTGGTCTGCGGCCACCAGTGCTCCATGCTGAATGCGAGCTTGGCCTTCTGGAGTTCGGCGCGCGATTTCTCGTAGTCGCCCGCAGCGAGTCGTTCGGTGCCCAGCTGAACCAGCAACCGGCTTTTCATGCGCGCTCGGGGCGATTTCTGGTCCGCAGTGTAGATCGATAGATGCTGGATCGCGTGCTCAAGCAAGTGGATTGTGCGCTTTGCATGCGGCACTGCGCGCTCCACCGCGTGTCTGTACTTGATCAGCGCCGTTGGTGATGGGTCCTGGGACGTCGACGTCGTCTCGGAGACAACCGGTTCGCCGCCAACAAACACTGATGGCACGACAATAAAGTCCCGCTCCGAGGCGACATTTCCATTCGCTGCGCCGTTGCTCGCACGCACCACGGACGCCGTGAGACCCAGGCGATTCGAAGCCTTGCGACGATAGATCGCGTACTTGGCAGCGATCGAGTAGTACAGGTACGGCTCCTTGTACACGTCCGAGTCGAGGCCTGTGGCTGGTAGCGCGCCGCGGATCGACACTGCCTCGGACAGCAGCTGCGCAAACACGTGGTACTGGCGTGAGACCCAGTCCCAGTGCTCGTACGCGCGGTCCGCGGTGCCGATCGCGCGGCTGTACACTCGCATGTGGCGATGCAGCTGGTCCACCGCTGCTTTGATGTTGCCCGACGAGAAGATCAGGTGGTAGCAAAGCTTGAAGTTCACATACTCAGCCATGGTCTTGACCTGGAAGTACCCAATCCCGTCGCTGCGTTCGTTCTCGTTCAGAGGCAGCGCGATGATCGATCGATAGGCGGCTTCGTAGTGCTGCAGCACCTTTGTCGTGTACCGCCGGAACTCGTAGTAGTGCGCAATCTTGAAGCTGTGGCGCGCATGCAGCGGCTGGTGGGTCGTCTTGTTGAGTGATTTCTTGTACCGCTTCACGCGTTTCGCCTGCGCTTTGTAGTACTCAAGCGCGTAGTTGCGCACGGACGATTCGAGCTTCGCGAGCACGCTCGATCCCCTCGTGATGTCTCTCGAGCGCAGCAGAATCAGTCCCTTTGAATCGGTCTCCAAGCGCTTGCGAAGCCCCACGAGGCGCTCGTCTGTCACGTTCACAGGCGCGACGCCGGCATCGTCGACTTGCTGCACTAAAATCAACAGCACTCGACACTCGCGCGCTAATGCACAGAGAGCACGCTGTCAGACTCGTTTTCCTATCATTACGGTCATACAAAAAAGACGATAGGTAAACGCACCTGCAAGCCCTCGCTTGAGCTGCTCCATCTCCTCGCGCATGGAGTTCTCCTGGATGAGCCAGTCCTTCTGATTCCAGCGCGGGTCGAACTCGTGGAAGAGCAGCACAACGGCCGGGAGTAGCTCATGGTGCTTCTTGAGCCACCGCGCCTTGAGCACGCCCTGCACCTTGTAGCCGTCAAAGTCGCGCTGCGTCTGGTTCGGGAACGTGCCGTGCTTCTCGCGCACCTCCTTCTTCACGGGGAACCGGTGGTCGATCGGCAGCGATGTAAAGTGCAGCTTCGGCACGAACTCCTCGTTGATCGTGCGCACGTGTTGCAGTACTTTTGCCTGCAGCTCACGCGACCCGAGCGCTGCGATCAGCGGGTACGGCGTCTCCTTGAGCTCGGTCCCGTAGCTCTCCATGGTTGAAGATCACTCAGCAGTTCAGTTATACTGTGGCAGAAGAAGCAGCAGCAGGCGACTGAAGAGCTACGCAGAGAGAGAAAGAGTGCAGAGGGGAGAGGACGTGAACCACAGCAACAGCAGCAGTCCCTCCAAGAGAGAGCGGAACGAACGAGCGCTCGTCGACACACGCTTTGCGGTGGCTTCTTCCGCTTCTTCCGCTCAAAATGCGGTCTCCATCGCGCGCAATCCGCGCAGCACAACTCAGTGGCGAATACCGGTTTTTATGCGGTATCAAGAGCAAGCTACAGCAAGAGTAAAGTAGACATCAAATGTAGAGTATTTGTACATAAAGTAAATGAAAGAAATCTGTAGATGATATTATATAATCTGAAAATGAAAGGCATACCTTGCTCCCCACCGAAGCGAAACGACCGAGCTGCTCAACTTGCTTGTAGTTGACATCCGACCAGTAGATCGAGCAAGCTCTATGATGCTGCTGCTGCGACGAAGCGCTGCCCATCGAGCGCTCTCCGCGCGTATCAGTGCTCAGTGCACTGGGTTCATTGACGCTGCCGCTCAGTGCCAAGTGACGGCGTCCTCATGGCTGCTGCAGAGCTCGTCGTCGCGTTCGTTTTCGACTGGCGATGCCGCGAGCGCAACGACGTCTGCGCCGCCGAAGAAGAAAAAGTACCACAACGAGCCGAGTCTGCGCGTGCGTGTCGTTCCCATGCTCAGCGATAACTACGGTATGTACGAGTGGCGCAGATGCATACGGTTGGTATCGTTTTGGTATGGAAGCTGACGACACTGGTTTGCTCGTGTTGCGACGCTTCAAGGCTTCGTCGTGGTGGACGAGAACAACCACACCATGTTCGCTGTGGACCCAGCCGAGCCGTCCAAGATCCTGGAGGTACTCAAGGAGGAGGAAACGACCAGAAAGCGCGAATTTCTCGGTATCCTCACGACCCACAAACACGCGTTCGTTCGCTGTTGTCTTGCTCTTCAACTGTGCTACACAGCAACAGCATCTCTAACAACCATGTTCTCATCATGCGTTGTAGCGATCACTCGGGCGGCAATGTGGAGCTCGTCGCCAAGTATCCCGGTCTCATGGTCGCTGGGCCCGAGGGTGAAGAGATCCCAGCGCGCAACCATCCGCTGAAGGGCGGCGAGAAGTTCAAGATCGGCGCGACGAAGATCAAAGTGCTCTCGGTGCCCTGCCACACAAAGGCGCATCTCGCCTACGTCGTGACGGGCGACCCCGAGACGCCACCGCTTTTGTTTCCGGGCGACACGCTCTTTGTCGGCGGCTGCGGACGCTTCATCGAAGGCACAGCGGAGGACATGTACCGTGCGCTGTACGAAGTCATTCTGACGCTGCCGAAGGACACGCGCGTGTACTGCGGTCACGAGTACGTTGTCAGCTGTGTTGATGCTAGATTAAGATGATTCTGACCACACTACTTGGGTGTCGAATTGGAATGTACTGGTACTGTGCAGGTACACGATGTCGAATTTGCGCTTCGCGCTAAGCGTAGACCCGTCGAACAACGTGCTGCGCGACAAGATTGCGGCCGTGCGCATTCGCCGCTCGAAGAACCTGCCAAGCATCCCGTCGACTTTACGCGAGGAGATGCTTTACAACCCGTTCCTGCGCGTGCACAATGACGTGATCCGCAACGCCGTGGGCGGCTCGGGCCCCGTAAGCGTGCTGGAGAACCTGCGCGCTCGCAAGGACTCGTTCGAGTAACAGCCAGAGTGTCGCAGCATTTCAGGGCATGCAGCCCACACACACATACGCGACAAGACATATACAGCAACCCCAGATCAATCAAATAAGAGTCTATTATCCATACCATGTCGTCTAGTCGGACTCCTCCAGCATCGACTGGGCCTGCAGCGCTGAGTTCTGGAGCAGGGCCACTTCAGCTTCGAGCAGCGGCGCGACTCCAGTTGATGCAGCTGAGGCCTTGGCGTTGGTCATCTGCGAGAGGAACGTCGACCAGCCGATGCTCACGAAGTTGATGTAGAGGATACGGTACTGCAGCGGCACGAAGTTGAAAGTAAAGAGGTGCACGAGCGGCCAGACCATGTAGTTGACGCGCAGCGTGGGCGGCACTTTCTCCTTCGCGACCTGGAACGCGTCTGTCAGGCTCTTGCCCTCAAGCGACTGCGTCACCATGTAGAACGTCGTGGAGATCGACGGTGCGAAGAAGACCTGATCCATCGCGATCTTCTTGGCGACCGCCATGGCCGTCGAGCCCGGCGCGAGCTTCTCGATGAAGTTGTACCATGCGTGCGCGATCGGCGCGAAGCCGAGACCGCCCCAGAGCATCATGCGCGCCGTGCGCTTGGCGCTCTGCAGCGCCGCGTCACTCTCATCCTTGTGTTCCTTCTCGTAGTCGACGAACTTGTCCACGAGCTGCTGATCCTGGTCCTCTGTCTGCGACTCAATGGCGGCAGCAGAGCGGCCTTCCAGGTGCTGCGCGAGCCGGTCGCCGACGCCGAAGAGGATGCCCGACGTCACACACTTGGTCAACAGCGGCTGCTTGCGCAGACACTCGTCGTAGAACACGCGGAAGCTGCGCATCGTCACGTGGAGAGAGAGAGAGACGTGGCGACGGACACGAAGAGCTCCACGCGTGCGAACGCCGCTGCTGATGTCGAAATGGCTTTGATTTGCTTCTCAAAGCGCGCGCGGGCTTGCTGGTGAAACGGTCTGAGACACTACTTTACTTTCGAGTAAGTACCCGATATGCGATCTAGCTATAGTAACAATACACTTACCAATACAATGATGGTTTCGCAACCAGTTCAACATAACTTAAATGGGAGATGCGGAGACAGGGTACCCTTCATTTTTGGTTACGCATGTACCCAGGGTTACAATGCCACGATTCGCGCAAAAGGACGGCAATGCAGCCAAGCGAGCTGCTAAGGCGATGATGACGACACGCACGCTACGCGCGTGAAGCTCCTGAGCGAGAAGAGCAGAAGAAGGGCTGCATACGCGTCGTTTGAGTAGAGAGAAGCGCGACACAGCCGCATCATGACGTCGTCTCGCAAGCCCACGAAGCGATCCGGTGCGGACGAAAACTTCAACGAACACAACCTCGCAACATCATGCGCTGAGTTTGTTGACAAATCCTTGTGTCTATGTGTCTTTCATGCCCTTGTGCAGGCAGAGATCCAGGACCGGACGACGCGATTCAGCCATCATCGTCTTCGTCATCGCCGTACAGCTCTGCAGCGAACACGCGCAGGAAGAACTCGATCGGCGGGCTGCTGAAGCGCCGGTCGTCGACCTCATTGCCATCACTGCCCGTGTCGAAAGGAGAGCAGCTCTGCGCACTAGTGACTCACGCACTCAAGCAGCACCCAGTGCTGCTACCCATACACCTCGACCTCCAGGACGTGAGCTGCGCGCAGCTGCAGTACCGGCTGTTGGGCACCAAGCGCTACTGGTATCGCTCCGTGAAACAGGAGAAGCAGGGCGCCAAGCGCTGGGAGGTCAAGTTGTACGAGGTGCGCTGCCGCAAATCCGTGCTGGACGCGCTCATGGCTCATCTCCACTGGGGCTGCGTCGCGCGGCTCGCGAGCGCCGACTCGTATCTCAAGCACGTCGGCTTCTTCGACACCGAGAAAGCTGCGACGAGCGCGTGTGACGCCGCGTTCAGGGCGCGCGACGTCACGAATCCGCTCACGAGCGTTCACATATCCAAGACGCCGCTGCCGAGCGAGCTCGTGCTGTTTTTCCAGATCCAGATCGTGTGCGATAGCTTCCAGCGCAAGAGTCAGCGCGAGCGGCTGCGGCTGGTGTACGAGGTGCTGCTCGACTCGCTGACAGGCGCTGACAAGAATGACGATACTGTGGTAGTAGCCTCACTCCCGCTATCGTCATTGATGGTCGGTGGTGGTGGTGGTTATAGCTCGTCAAACCACTTCACAGCATTCCGTCTGCGCGGCTTCAGCGGATGTGTGGGTGACCAAGTCGCCAAGCTTCCACTGTGGCGATTCATGAATGTGCACTTTGCGATCGTCGCGATGACGCCAGCGCAGTGGAAATCCGGGAGCAGCAACTCCAGCAAAACCCTCACGCTCATGGGCGACACGGAGCGCTTTGGCGTGAGCCACCTGGCGAACGACCGTGCTTTGGGCGTCAACACGTCGCTGCTGCCCGTGTCGAGAGGGCTCGCGGAGCTCGTGTCGCTGAATCAGGAGGACATTCAGGCGCGCACGAAGAGCGTGCTCCCGCATTTCTACCACGGCCTGCCCGATGAACTCAAGCGCATGATCGCTGAGGAGCAGGCAAAGGCGGACCAGGTACTGATGCTGCAGGGCGCTACTACGGGCGGGTACCAGAAGCTCTTGAAGAACACGGAGAGCTCGTTCATCAAGAAGTACCTGAAGCGAAGACGCGAGTACACCCAGGTGGCGCTCAGTCTCCAGCGCTCGTTTCGCATGAACAGCCAGGGCAAAGTGCTGCGCGAGATCTTCCAGCGGCAGCGCAGCGCCCTTGTGATCCAGCGTCTTGTGCGAGGGCATAGAGCGAGGGAGTACGTGCGAGCTTACTTTCGCGTGATGACCTGCGCCACGTTGATCATCCAGTCCGTCTACCGCTCGTACGTGTCTCGACAGCACACAAAGGCGCTTCGACGCCTGATGGTCGCGTCAGCACTGAACATCCAACGGGTGTACCAGGGCCACTTGGCGCGCAAGTACGTTCACTGGGAGAGGCAGCTCGCGGGTAGTGCGATCACAGTGCAGCGCGTCATACGCGGCTTCATGGCCCGGCAGCATGTGAAGCGCATCCGTAAGGCGCGGTACAGGCTCAAGGTCATGATCCCCGCATGCCAACTGATTCAGCGTGTGTGGCGCGGGTTCCGAGCCCGACAGATCACCAAAGCGAAGCGAGCGCTGAAAGAGAAGCTCGAGGTGCTGCACCCCGCTGCACTGTGCATTGAGCGGCTGCTGCGTGGCTACTTGGCACGCCGCCTTGCAGCCAAATTCCGCGCCGCCAGCAATGCCGCGCTACAGATCCAGAAATTCTGGCGCAAGCTCCGCTATTACAAGAAGTGGATGGACCTCATGGCGCTGCGCAAGAAAGATCGCATGGCCTCGAAAATCGGCGCAATCGGGAGAGGGTACGTCGCGCGCAAGTTCTTTCAGCGCGAGAAGCGCAAGCGGTACCTCAAGTGCGTGCTCCAGCCCGCCGCAGTGCAGATCCAGCGCGTGTTTCGAGGCCATATGGTGCGCAAGCACTTGGAAGAGCTGCGCGACCAGACCGAGGCCGCGATCACGCTGCAGCAGATGTGGCGCAGGCGCTCCAAGATCAAGACGATCCAGGACAAGCTGCGTGGCTTTCGAATGGCGCTGCGCAATGCCAAGGCCTCGCAGATCCAACGCAGCTACCGCTGCTACCGTGCGAGGCAGCAGCTGGTGTACCTTCAGATGTCGTACCAGGCACGCTATGGCAAGGCTGCGGTCGCGATCCAGTCGGCATGGCGCAGTCACTGCAGCCGCGAGCAGCTCAAGGAGTTTCGTTTCTGCTCGCTCATTGAGCGCAAGGCGCGTGCTCTAACGCAATGGAAGGAGTCGCGCGAGATGATCGAGTTCGACATGCTGGACGCGCGCGCGGACCTCAAGCGTGTGATCAAGTACAAGGCCAAGTCCCTGCGGCGCATCAAGGAGCTCAAGGACATGCGCATCGAATGGGAGCGCCGGCAACCTGTTGTCGACAAGGAGCTCAGCGATCTGACCGAGGAGGACCTGGATCGCGGCTGGGGAGAAGCCTTCCAGACCGAGAAGCACATCCTCCACTACAGTCTGGAGCTCAGTGTTGAAGACATTCTCTCGCGCAAGCAGCAGGTGCGTGAGTACGACGTCGAGATCGACGACCTGCGGCTCGAGATCGAAGACCTCGAGCGCGACCTGGAGGAGTGTATTCTCGGCGAGACCGTGGAGCTTGAGGCGTACCGCGAGCTGGAGCTCAGCCACGCGCGCAGCATGTTTGCAGACGAGCGAGTGCACAAGATCCGCCTGCAGCGCATCCGCTGGCGCGTGAAGAGCGACCGCAAGAACATCGTGCTACGTGGCCGTGATGATCTTCAGCGCATTAAGAAGGAGCACCTGGCCAAGCGCCAAGTGCAAGAGCTGGGTGTGCTGTCCTTCGAGAAGAAGCAGATGATGCAGCAGAGATTGGAGCAAGCAATTGAGAAGGCGGCGATCTGTACTTCACAGCAGAACCTGTTGAAGGTCGAGGTGAAGCGCGATGCTGACATTGTGGAAGGACTGAACCAAGGCATCCAAAAGATGAAAGCGATCGTCGACGAGCACTCGTTCGAGTTCCGGATGCCCAAACCCGATGTCCGAGAACAGCAAGAGATTGGTGGCACTTCGCCCATGTGTCCTGGGTGTGGACGAATAACATGCGACTGTGGAACAATCAGCCAAAGTAGCACTACTGATCCGAGTAAGCGAAAGAACATGAGAGGCCAGGTAGGCGCTGGGATCGAGCTTTCAGGCGAGAACCGCAACAACTACCTGGTGGCTCGCAATGATCGACTAGCGAGGCGACCCAGGTATCAAGACTAACCGAATGAAATAAAAACGAAAATTGATGAGATCCTGAGTTGGAAGAAGAGCGCTGAGGACAAGCTTCGTTGTCCTCGACCAAGCGCCTACACTGTATGACAAGTACCTCGTTCTGATCGAGCTCGCCTATGAACTCTGCGTTAGTCTCGATATAGATATTATTGAAGACTGATTGACGTAAAACTGATGGTGAGACTAGGAGAAGTCAACAAGAGAAGTGGACGGGAGCTGACTGAAAGCTTGGACAGGAAGCTAGTGAACTTCAGTCTCTGGCACATCTCAGGCCGTACATCAGTCAATCTCTGAAACCCAGTATTACCTACTGTACTCCAGTGATAAGACACGGAGGTCGAAATTCAGGATTCGTTCAAAGGCTGCACGAAAAACAAGCGAGTTCTAGCGAAAGACTGGAAACGTACTAGCTAAAGATGATGTGGTCGTGAACAAAGCAGACCACGAGAGTATTTCAGTTCCATCCGAGCGTCAGATCTCGTGAAAGCCGCTCGCTCACGACGTGTGAGAACGATAAAATTGGTCGCTGTTCTTTGCGACGCCAGACAAAGCCTCAGTGTTGAATTTACCTCCAGCAAGAGACAGCTCAGCCCCTCCAACTCCCGCCTGTCGATCGACGTCGTTCTTTTGCTGCTGCAATGGACCCGCTCTGCTCGAAAGGCATTGTGACGTTTGCATCCAAGCCTTCGAATTCGTATCGCTATGAGCTCTCTATGCGTGGCGATTTTGTGACTCTGTGGCTGGAAGACCGTATATCAAGGGAGCAATGGTGATAATACGTAGAGCAACCGCCATTGTTTTTTCTACGAGATGGTATTTGGGTGGTCATCGGACTGATGCTGATTGCCGTCCTCTGTGGCTGCTGTAGGGAATCGGACATGCTCAAGATGTCGGACGTTGTCACAAACGAGAATGCGATCCCACAGGCGTCGTTTGCAGATTACATTGCGGTAAGATGCCGTTGCTGAGACTCACAGTGCCTCAGCAGCGTCTAATCTCTGTCCTGACTGTAGCTTTTCTACGACTGCCTGGAGGCCAAAAGCCCTCTCGGCACTGACGAGTGTCAGCGGGATCTTGAGATAATGGTTTGCAACGCCGACGAGCTCCTGTGTCTGAAGTTCGTGGTCGTGCTGAAGGTGTCGAGTGCGACGTGGAAGCCGACGTACGTGCTACCGATGAAACGCGTCGTGCTCGAGCGCAGCGATGTTCTTGAAGCGCGGATACGGGATCTCGAAGACGCACTGCAAGTCGTCAAACAGCAAACGAGCGTAGAGCTCACTGGAGCGGATGCTGAAACTGGTCCAGTGTGTCTGCGCGTGGCAACGCTACGCCCTGCGCCCCATAACGCGCTACTGACGTGGGACCATTGCAACCAGCACACCGACGAAAACAACTTCACGCTTGATCCGAGTGGGAATATCCAATTTCGGTTACCGGGGCTGTATCAGCTCAACCTGATTATCAACCACAGGAACACGAGTGAGGCTCTCGGTGCCTACGAGCTCGCTAAGAACGGTGTTCACGCACAAACGGGGAGGGGCTACGACAAAAGGGGAGCACTTGTCTCAACCTGTCAGTCACTGATTTTGCGGCTGGAGCGAGGCGACGAGCTCACCGTCAAATACACTGGCACGCAGTTGGCGGAAGTGGGCTCGACGATGTCGGCTCTGCTGCTCAAGTAGATCATGGGAAGTGAGCGAGGGATCAATACGTAGTGAGGTACTGTGCTGGATTTATAGCAAGTATGTGGATTGCCAGATTTCAAGCACAACGTTTATAAAAATTCGTGATACCTGATGTGTTTTGCTTGTCTGTGATGATTGAGCACGCAGAACGAGCATTGGCGTTTCCAGCGACTCAGTACGTAATTCTCGCAGTAGTGCATCTGTATTTCATTGCGGCTTATATGTAGCTGTATGTTCATGTCTACCAAGCAAGGCTTACAGACAACGAGAATGGATCTCGTGTGCTCACCACCACTCGTGAGGAAGCCTTGACATTTGATCGTAAAAGGCTAAATCCTGTCACACTTGAAGGAGGGATTTTGGTTGGCGTCTCAGAGGACCACCACTCGCTAGGAGACAGCTTGTCGATCTGAGGTAGACACTCGGCACCACCTTCCTGCAACTTTCGTGTCACCTCCGTCTCCGTGGTTCTTTCTTTTAAATGAACCCATTCTTTTGCTCCTGCTCTCAAAAGAATTACTCATTGCATAGCATTACAAGTTGCATACATTTTACAACATGCGAAATTA